>OY728145.1:1183565585-1183860585 GCA_963277665.1 Viscum album | reverse complement strand
TACATACATACATACATACATACATACATACATACATACATACATACATACATACATACATACATACATACATACATACATACATACATACATACATACATACATACATACATACATACATACATACATACATACATACATACATACATACATACATACATACATACATACATACATACATACATACATACATACATACATACATACATACATACATACATACATACATACATACATACATACATACATACATACATACATACATACATACATACATACATACATACATACATACATACATACATACATACATACATACATACATACATACATACATACATACATACATACATACATACATACATACATACATACATACATACATACATACATACATACATACATACATACATACATACATACATATATATATAATTACTAATTTTATTCAATTATATATACGCACACATACATACATATATATATATATATAATTACTAATTTTATTCAATTATATATATGCACAATATATATATATATATATGAATGAATAAAAATGTTATATATATTATTAATATATTTATAATAATATTTAATACTAATTACTATTTATAAGTTTGTGTGTATTCACGTAAACACATACATATTTGATAATTAATGACATATATGTATATATATATATATATATATATATATTGTGTTGATCATGTAACCTGACAATTCAATAAAACATTAATTTAGTGGTGGTTTTTAAAATCTTTGCTAAATTTTCAAGGTAGAAAAGACACAAATTGTACCTCAAACCATTTTGGGCACTACATGATCCAAGCCCACTATCACTTACATCTGACCTCTACCCCAAACACTAACAACCAGTTCTTATCATGGTATATTAGGAGGTGGTATTGGATTAAAGCACTATCCAACCCTAGCTACTTTTACACCACCAACTCCTTTTCTATAGCTTCCTTGAGACGTTCCTCCTCATCCACCTCAAGGATGTACCTGATCTCTACATCATCTTTGTTGAGGAGGTCTATCCATTTTTTCACCTTATCCATCCTCTTCTGTCTATTTGGTAGGATAGTCATGATCCAAGTTTCCTATAATGCCAAAAAAATTGAAAACTCAATATCATTGTTGGGTGGAACCAACCTGGGATCCCTCTGTTTCCTAAATTTGAGTATAATATCATGAATGTTATTGCCTCTAATGATGCCACACTATCAAATATCTCTGTATAGTATTCTCTAGTGACTCTACTACTGAAAAATATAAACTTATGCTAGTGTTTAACTACAACTCCACCAGAAAACTTTCGATCTCCAAATCATGCTATAAAAATATAAAAAAGGTGGAAATTCTTAGGGGTATGATCCTAGAATTAATGTCCCATTAAATGCCTCACTCGATCATATGAGAAGGAAGATAGCCATTGAAAATCATATCCTAAGAGTACAACATGTGTCATTTAAACCTCTTTTCATACTGATACACTATCATGCTTACCTACTAGAGGTCTAGTATCTCCTAGACTCATAACATCCTTAGAATCATCCAATTGTACTCCTCTATGAATAAGTTCTCAAACTATAACCAGGGTAGATTATCCCCATCACGAGTTTCCATAATCAACGACCACTGAAATCCTATTGTATTGTAAAAAATACTCATAGAAAGAACCACCATATAATTGGTGTGTGTCTAAATTAGATAAAAAACATGGGAAATGGACTCTTGAAAATCCTCTACTACCTAAGGATCTGAATCAACTTACTAAAAAAACCTATAGGGTTACACAGTTATGCGCCAATATAAGAAGATAGGGGCATAAAAAAATCATTAGTGATACTCAAGATACTAAGGGTACTTGTTTGATCTCCATAAAACATACTCATATATTTATACGAACATTTACACCATAAGATGTATCGTATAAATCATATGTATACCTATATAATAATTTTTTTCATGGCATAGAGTGACTACTAGTCACGAAACATGTCAATTTCATATAGAAAAACTCATCCTTTCTTGATTCTCTGAAAAAGACTGAACAAGTCCATGAATACATTATATGTCATTCATCTATCTAATACTACATCACATTTCACACATCCAAGTATCTGATGACATCATATGTCACCAAAATAAGAATGGAAATGAGTTTCCTTTGTCATATTCAATCAAGTGATAGATTTAATTACTCCACATACAAGTGGAAAAATCTAATCTTGGTTGTGCTCTAACTAGAGAAATGACTTACAACATACCTAAGCACATCCATATTAGTTAAGTTATTTTAAAACTTCTATAAGTAGGGTATCAAAGTATGAAGGTTCTCATGATAGGTATATCACCAACCTCAGGTAAGAATGATTAATAATAATCACATACCATTAAGTATATTAATGACTGTATGAAATTATATGTGATATACTTTGGTGGTCTAGTCTAAGTAATAATTATCCACTTTTACCTCATGAATATACTATTCTTATCTTGTATAAAAATATTTATAATTAGTAAATGATTCTATTCATGCTAATCCTAGCATACCATCACAAACTATAATGCTCCATGATGTTCATTAATTAGGGAAAACTCAAATTCATACTTTAAGGAGATATTATTATTCAACCAATCATGTAAAATAAATTGTAGTACACAAGAATAAATAATAGTTGAAAACTAACTTTATTATAATAACATGATATGTTTTAAAACCATTACACCCAATTTCTCATGTGTCTAACACCTAGAGATTCTACATGTTCCTTATGTTGTTTTCATAGTATTGGTATCATCAATAAACCTACCACATTATCCCATGTAGTCACCTAATTGATCTTTATATCACCCCTCTCAATAATCTCCCATAAGAGGTGATATTTTTGAAGGATGTTTTTGGTAATTTGGTGATAATAGGGTTCCTTAGCCTGAGAAACAACCAAATTTTTTTCATAATATAGTTGAATTTATCCCTCGATATGAGGAACCACTCCATGTTTAGTAATGAACTTCTTAATCCAAAAAGCTTCATTGACAACCTTTGATGCAACTATGTACACTGCCTATATTGCTGAGTATACTATAACAGATTTCATAGAACTATTACAGCTGATAGCTTCACTATTTAGGTAAAATAAGAATCCAAATTGATATTTTATATCATATTTTTTGAATTGGAAACTAGAATCTATATAACCCTTTATAAAAAGTTCATCATCTCCTACAATGATGAAGACTATATCCTTATCCCTTTTTAAGTACTTAAGAATGTTATTTAAAACAATACAATGAATCTCACCAGGATTTTATTGGTATGTACGAGTTATACTCAAAGCATAAGATATTCCAGGTCAAGTAAATATCATGGAATACATGATAGTACCTTTGGTATATGCATTAGTAATTTTATACATCCTTTATAACTCTTTAGAAGGATCCTGAATCTTCTTAAGAATCATGCCATAAAAAATTGGTATAGACCCTTTCTTGTAGTTATGCATATTAAATAACATTACCTATATATTTTTTTAACCCAATCTAAGAAACCTCTTTGATCCATCACTATATAACTTCATATAGTGTTGGTAGGATTTTTTACTGATGTATTTCATTTAGAAACATCTACCCAACCACAACTTCATTGAATGAATTGTCCGGATTCCTTTTTTAATATGAAGTATGTCATATACATACAATATAAGAAATAATACTATAATCCTACTATCCTGATTATATACACAAGACTCATTCAAATTATTAATGAAATCAAACTCTTTGATTACATCATCAAACTAGATATTCCAACTTTTAGAAGCTTGCTACAATCCATAAATAGACCATTGAAACTTTCATACCTCAACAGTATCATTTGGAACTTCAAAACCACTTGGTTGTATCATATACATGTACTTGACTAAATACCCATTAAGAAAAGTGGTTTTGAAATCTATTTGATATATTTCATTGTCATAATAAGATGTTATGGAAATAAAAATCTGAATAAACTTTATCATCTCAATAAGTGAAAAGGTTACTTCATAGTCAATATCATGATTTTTCTGTAATCCTTTGACACCATGAATTCTTTATAAGTAGTCACTCTACTATCCATGTTAGTTTTATTGAGGAAAACACACTACAACACTATAGGTATCACCCATTCAGGTGCTACACTATGTTCCAAACTTGATTACTGTATATGGATTCCACATCAGATTCTAGGGCTTTTAACCTTTTTTTAAAATCATAAATTTCAATTGGATTGTTACAAAATTTTGTTTTATAAATGAAATTCCCTTTTCAAATGAAGAAATTCCTTACTAAGTAATGAAGTTATAGAAAACAAAAACACTACTTTGGTTATTTTGGATAGTTTTAAGTTATATCCCATTAGATTTAAAAGATAATTAATAATCATAATCATTGATAATGTATCAATTGTATAGTGAAAATTATTATTAGTATATATTAATGGTTATGATAAAGTCCAATTGATATAAAAAAATAAGTGATGACCTAGACCAGTATGATCATACCCTATACATCTCATTTATCGGAGCTTCTGAGGGATATGGAATCAATAGGCTTTGCCCTTGACCAAGACAAAGCTGATATTCAACAATTAAAGTATGATAGAAACTGTTTATTAGAGAATTTAAATCTTATCAAGATCATGACCCAAACCATGTTCTCCAATCCACCCTAAGAAAGTGTCACTAGCGCACACCTTACCCTTAAGGCATACATTGGTGTAATAAGGGGTTATGATTCTAGATCCAAAAAATACGACCTTTTATATTTATATTTTTAAGAAAATTATGATTATATTTATCCATTTTTATTATTATTTTATAAATGATTAAATAATGAATTTGATAAAAATTAGATTTTGATACGATGAAACACAAATTGTATATTTGGGAAATATATTGTTTCAATCAAGACACAATTTTTTATGTTTTCAATAATTCTTGAAATAAATTTTATTTTAATAAACTTTTATTATTAAATAATATTTATTTAAATATAAATTATATTATAATTTTATTAAGTTAAATTTAATTTTATAAGGGTTAGAAACTATTATCGTCGTATAAAATTGTATTTTTCAATAATGGTTTTTTTATTTAAAAGTTTAAATTATCATATTTAGAGAATTATTTTAAAAAAATGAATATTATATTTGAAATCATAACATTGAAATTATAAAATAGTTATTTTTTCATAATTTTATGAGATAATTGAATTTTTAGGTAAAAATTAAATATGGTATAAATATACGACATGTATTAGAACATCATAAAAGACCAAAAGTGATGTAATAAATACTATAAAAAGTCTCCATGACCAAAATTATGATTTTACTTTAAAATAATTTGTTTTTAAGTTCTTTGATAAATTTTATAAATCCTTTTTGAATCCTCAAAAACCTATATTATATTTTGAGGTTTTAAAATTAATTCGTTATGAACAAGACTCAATTCGACATAACCAAGGGTATTATTTAAGGATTTTGGTTCTCAGAATTATAATTCAATTCAAAATTAACAATTTTATTAAACACTAGACCTCAAGGAGGTCAATAGTGGTTAAGTCCAAGAGTGTCCCTGCATATAAGATGCATACAATTAGATGGGATAAAACGAGGCCGAAGCTAAATGACATGACTATGACTAGGATCACATTTACTCACCAGAAAATGAGTCGTGAAGTTTACTTATTTCCTAGTGTGAGAGATCACCGTGTCCAAAGAAAATTGACGCTCTGTATTTTCTAATGATATAAATCAAATCCCACAGTATTCTCTTAGCACCTTTGAGTGCCTCCACCAGAATCTTGGAATTAAATTCAACAACTATCACATTAATATTATATAGCCGACATAAAGAAATTCCAGTGAAAAAAGCTATGGCTTCAGCCTCCAAGGAGTTACCCAAGCTATAAAAGGTGATAAAACCGATCACCATTGAGCCCCTTCCATCCCAAAACAAGAATCCTCCTTTCAGCTTCCCCTGTAAATAGGAGCCATCAACATTCATCTTATAGAACACTGTGGGAGGGCTCCAGGCAATCCAGAACCCCAATGATGTTGTCTGAGAATGGCCCACACTACTAGTGATGTTCTTATCATTATAAAATATTGAAGACCAATCTTATTTGGTGGAAAACATGGGAAAAAATCTATTAAGGTTTTTAGTTTTGATTATTTTATCAAATATACGCCCAAACCTATATTTATTAATTAATAATGAATTCCCCTATCTTTTACTATAAAACCCACCAAACATTTCATTCCTATTCACTATAAAACCATTGATAATTAATGTTCTCGGTCTTTTTCTCTATATATCCCTCCTAAGGTGTTCCCAATCTCTTAAGAAGTTCCTCTTATGCTTTTATAAGTGCCTCTCAAGGTAAGGGACCATCTCCTTCTCCTATTTATTCATGCACCTTCTACTTATTATGCATTTTTATTTCTAATTTTTCATGTTTGGGTATTTTTTTAAACATACCTATTACTATAATTATGATTTAAAAGTGATGAGATACCCCTTTCACCCTTTTTAAACCCTTACTTGAACCTCTATGTACCCCTGTAATGCTGCTGAAATTATCCTATGATTTTTAATGCTAAACATTTGTGTAGTGAATACCCATACCCATTTCCATTGAAGGGTATTCACCTACTTGTACCTATCCTTAATTTATTTGGGAATTATATATATATATATATCCCACACTCCTTAATCATGGGATTAAAAGTGATGAAATATATCCTTATGTTGTATGATCTATGTGAAACACTTATTCATGTACATGATATGAATGTGACAGGTGGGACCTAAACTATATAGCTCTCTAATGCATTGGGTAATGATTTTATCTCTTGAGATGGAATGTATAGTGCATGGGAGGTTATCCTATGAACACTTTGTTATAATGTCTTGGAAGTTAGTCTTGACTTATTTTTATGTTGTCATGTAATATGTTTTTTCCACATTCCCATATTTCCATTATGTTATCATCTTATATCATGTTTCTTTGTTCAGGTTTATGATTATCACCCCCATAATGTTACCTTTATATTCCTCTTGAATCACATGTACTACTTTAACTTATGATATTCTTTGATTTTTACCTTACTTGGAGTTATAACTATCCCCAATCTTATGTATAGCCCCTGGTTATCCCATACATTTTTAGAAGATAAAAGAAATTTTAAAGGAATGTTGTGGAGTTTTAAAATAACAATGTTTTACCCATGTTATAAGTTATTGTGATATGTACCTAATTTCATAAAGACAATAGACCTTATGATCTTCTGGTATTTTTTTATGATTACCTTCATGTAATAAATCACGAATTAATGTATATTAAAATATGGGTTTTCATAGTTGGTATCAGAGGGAAGTATAGTTATTTTTTGGGATTAGGATTAGAAAACCATAATTAATACTTAGGGATAAGAATAATCATAGGAAAACATCCATGATTATGGTATAGTATAGAGTAAGTGGTTTCCAAGAACCAAAATCCTTGTCTAGATAATACAAGTGGATGTGGATCTGGCATAGTTGTACACAGGGGTAATAACCTAAAAATGGACGCATTGGGATTTGAATTTATCACCACCTAGTGTACAATAAAGAGGCATTTTTGTAGAACTAGTTTGAAACTCTCAGGGGATATGAATTTGTAAATTTACATGCTCTATATGAACTATTATAATGGGAACACAAATTCCTATAAAATTTTGTGTTAGAAAATATATCATGGATAATTTAAATCTAAACATAGAAATTAATAGGTTAAGGAATATATTAAATTTATTATTTATCTCTTCAACGTTCATAGTTAAACTTTTATGTGGTTAATAACTTAAAAATTCTTCACTAATTTTCCCTTTATTTTAGTCAATGGTTGGGAATAGGAGGAACTAAGTCAAAAACCAATGTGATGAGAAATGTAATGGATGTAAAATATGATTCCCAACCTAAAGAGAGTAGGATTCAAGAACTTTGTGAAAATACTTTCTCAATTAACTCAAGTTATAAATAGAAACTTGAATCAGGTTGAAAACCCAAATCCCCTTAATAATGAGAAAGTATAATTTGAGACAATTATACAACAAAGGCCTCCAAATTTTAGTGGATCTTATGATTACTTAACAAAGTAACAATGGATCAACTCCATTGAAAATATCTCCTCTATCCTTCAGTGATCCTAGAAAAATAAGGTCATGTTGGATGTTGATTATATGGAAGGTGAAGCTAATTAATGGTGGCCATTGATCAAAAATACATATCCCAAAGAAGATATTGAAGTGATAGAGTGGAAAGAATTATGAAAAATGTTTTTTGATAAATATTTTCCTCACACTCTTTGAATGAAAATGGAGAGGGATTTTCTTGGCTTTAAGAAAAAGGATGATGAATCCACCAGGGTGTATGAGGTGAACTTCACAAGACTTGCATGATATACCTCCAATGTTTTCATTTCCCCTGAATTTAAAGTTTAATTCTAATTTTGTGGGATAAATATGAGTCAAAGAAAAGTCTTGAAGATTCAAGACTTTGAAATCTATAAAGAAATATTCCTATTTTACCTCAATGTCAAAATGAATATCATCAAATCTAAAGGGTCTCATGATTCTGGAGATTGAAAATAGAGATTTGATTTTAATTATTGTGGAACAATGGAGAGATATCATGGGGGAAAATTTAAAACACCCCACTTGTCAAAAGTGTGGGAAGAATTATCCTTGAAATTACTTTAAGGGGATAAGAAAATGATTTAGGTGTGGGAAGGAAGGTAACATAGCTAATGAATTCTAATGGGATAAACCCACCAATGTGATATAAGAAACGAATGATCTCATCAACCTTCATCTCGCTATCTAGTGCTTCAAAAACAAAGAACAATAAAACTATGTGAGTTAATATACTTAGACAAGGGTTGTTGATGATAACTGATTCCAACAACCTATAAGGATTATATAGAAAGTAAATATTATTTCATCACAACTACTGAGGTGGATCCTGAAAATTAAGTTGTTACAAGTATGCAAGTTATCCATTCAAGGATCGAAAATGTACTATTTGATTTTGGTTCTATTCATTCTTTCATATAACACAAGTTTATTAGAAATATTTAAATAACACCTCAAAACATAGAAGTCTAATTATTAGTGATGATGAAAAATTGGTCAATCATTGCATCCCAAGTATACTACTTTTCCCCTATAAAAATATTTATGTTGAATTCCCAACAAAACTTTCGATACTCCCTTTAGTGAAAATTGATTCTATTATGGAAATGGATTGGATTTTTTTTGTATAGAGCCTACATAAATTTATGAGAGAAGGAAATCACCCTCCATATCAAAAATCTCCCACCATAACTATTCAAGTGTAAGGAGGATAAATCTTCTTTGGTTTCATCATCTCAAGTATGGTTATTATTGCTTGATGAGTAAGCATATCAAGATCAAATGATTAAAACTATGGAAAATATCATCCTTGAAAACATTACCATTATAATGGAATTCAATGATGTGTTTCCTAAATAATTTCTTGGTCTTCCTCCAAGCCATGAGGTTGAGTTGTCAATCAAACTTATATCCGAATCTTTTCCAATATCCCAGACTCCATATAGAATGGCCACTATTGAAATTGAAGAGATGAATGAGAAATTATAAAAGAATCTAGATAAAGGGTATATATGCCAAATTTCTTCACAATAGAGTTCACTAGTCTTTTTCATTAAGAAGAAGGATGGGTCAATGCAACTCTTCATTGATTACCATGAGCTCGACACGATCACAATAAAGAAAGAATATCCTCTACCATGGATTGATGACTTGTTCGATGAACTACGTGGAGATAAATACTTTTCCAAGTTGGATCCTTAGTTGGGATATTATCAAGTAATGTTGAAGGACGATATCCCCAAGAATTTGTTTTGTACATTTTATGGGCTTTAAGGGTTCATAGTGATTCCATTTGGATTCACCAATTCTCTAGCCATATTCATGGACTGGATGAATAAAGTATTTAGGGACTACCTTAAAAAATTTGTGGTATCCTTTATAGAAAATATTCTTATCTACTCTAAAAGTAAAGAGGAACATGAGGAGAATTTGAATGATGTACTGAAGACCTTTTGAAAGTAAAATTAATATGTTAAGTACACTAAATGAGAGTTTTGGATAGAGTAAATAACATTCATGGGGAATTTTATCACCAAAAAAGGGATATATATGGATCCTTGGAAAATAGAGCTAATTGAAGGATGGAACTAACCAAAATATGTGATAGAAATTCGTAGTTTTTTTAGAATAGATGGGTTTTATCATTGATTTATGAGAAAGTTATCATGAATTCAATCCCAATAACCAGGATAAATTAGAATTTATTAATGTTTTTCTAGACTGATTAATGAAAAGAGATATTTAAATAGTTAAATAAGAAGCTAATGATTTCACCCATACTTACATTAACCACTAGTGGAGAATTATTTGTGATCTATAGCGATGTGACCAAAAAGGGATTGGGTAGTTTACTCATGCAGTATGATAAAGTGATATCATATTCCTCATGTTAATTAAATATCCCTGATAATTACTACCTAACACATGATCAAGAATTGGCTGTAATGATATTCTCATTGATGATTTAGTGAAATTATCTCTACGAGGAGAAGTGTGATATGTATATAGATCATGAAACCCTAAAATATATATTCATAAAAAAGAAAATCAATATGAACCAATGAATGTGGTTAGAGTATATAGAGGATTATGATTTTTCAATTCATTACAATCCTAGAAAGGTGAAAAAAGTGTCCAATTCTCTAATTAGAAAGGATCATAAACCCTATCCATGATGAGGATTGAAAGGGATAAAATCCTAAAAAGGATAAACATGGGAATAATAAATGGTACATTATGTTACCTTGATCAAATAATTTCTCAAGTAACCATTCTCTAGAGGATCATGGATGCCTAGAAAGATGACGCGATTCTATAAAAAAGGTAGTGAATATTCCAGAATTTAACTATATTAAAGACTTATTTATAAGGTTTGGAACTTAGATATGTGTCCCATCAAAACCAGAGTAGAAAAGGGAACTTTTTTATGATTCACATATCTCATCCTTATATATTCATCCAAGAAGCACTAAGATGTATAGAGATATAAATAAAAACTTCTTATTGGATAACATGAAGAGGGAGATGGTAGAATTTGTATCCCGATGCTTGGTATTCAAATAAGTAAATAAATTATTACATTAGACTAAGGGTATAATTCAACTATTTATTATACCGGTATAGAAATGAGAAAAAATAAACATGGATTTAATTATATGAATCCCCAAGTCATCTAAAGGCAATAATGATATTTGAGTGGTAGTTGATCACCTTAAAAAGTCATTTCATTTCATTTATATCAAGGAAGGTTTCTATTTTTACTAAATTTCCAAGATATACATAATAGAAGTGTTAAGACTATATGGAGTGACACTCTCTATTGTATCTGATTGAGATCCATGGTTTACCTTGAGGTTTTGGAGAAGCCTTAAAAAATCATTGGATATGAAGCTGAGTTTCAATATTGTTGATCACCCTTAGATGAATGGTCAGTATGAGAGAATCATTCAAAATCTAGAGGATATGTTGAGATAATTTTCAATATATTTACAAGGATGTTGGTATCAAAATATTCCCATATTAGAGTTCTTATATGACAAAAATTTACATTCTAGTATTGAAATGGAACCTTATGAGGCTCTGTATAGGAAGAGGTTTCGAACTTCAACATGCCGGGATGATATTGGATAGTGGAAGATAATGGGACCTGATATTGTCTAAAAGATGATAGAGAATGTTTAAACCATTCAATTCCATATGAAATATACACAAAGGTGATAGAAAATCTATACAGATAATCATCGATGTTGTCAAGAGTTTGAGGTTGGAGATAAAGTGTTCTTTTATATATCAGCATGGAAGAAATCCATGAGGTTTGGGAAGAAGAAAAATCTTAGTCAAAGATACATTGACCCCTTTTATATCCTTGATCTCATTGGATTTGTGACCTATCTACTAGATTTCCCACCAAAACTATCTTAATTACATGTTGTGTTCCATGTATCCCTCTTGAGGAAGTATATACTAGACCACTAACATGTACTAAATATACAGGTGGTACCCTCAGATAATTATCATTCATATAAGGAGAATTCAATGAAGATATTAGATCATAGAAAAAAACTACAACAAAATAAGGCAACTCACTTGGTCAAAGTGCTTTGGTGGAAAAAAAAGTTTGAGGAAGCAATATGAGAACTGAAAGAGGAAATGAAACATAAGTACCCTCATTTGTTTTATTGCATGGAATGAAATTTTGTGGGTGAAATTTTTGAAGGGGCAATAATGTAACAACCCAAAGTTTTATAAATGAAATTACCTTTTCAAATGAATAAATTACTTATTAACTAATGTAGTTATAGAAAATAGATGCACTAATTTGGTTATTTTGGATACTTATAAGTTATATCCTTTCAGATTTAAAAGACTGTTAAATATCATGAAAATTTATAATATATCCATTTTATAGTGTTTGTTATTATTATTATATATTAAGGGTTATGATAAAGTTCAACTAACATATACAGAAGAAGCGATGGCCATGACTAGTAGGATCGTACCCAAATAGGCCCATTTATAATTTCTTCTAATGGATATAGAATTACTAGGTTTTTCCTTAACAAATCCCAAACTAATATTGAACAACCAAAGTATTAGAGAAACCATTTATGTGTTAATTTCAATCTTATCAAGATCATGAACCAAACCATGTTCACCGAACCACCCTATGAAAGTATCACCATCACACACCTTACCCTCAGGGCATATGTTGGTGTAGTAAGGGGTTATGTATCTAGACACTAACAATATGATTTTTTTATATATTTTTTAAAAAATTATTATATTAATCATTTTTATAATTACTTTATAACTGATTAAATAACAAGTTTGATAAAAATTAGATTTTGATACAATGAAACACAAACTATATTGTTGGAAAATATAAAGTTTCAATCAAGAAACTCTTTTTTATGAATTAAATAATTTTTGAAATAAATTTTACTTTAATAAAATTTTCCTATTAAATAATATTTATTTAAATATAAATGATAATATAATTTTATGTAGTAAAATGTAATTTCTATAAGGTTCAAAAATTATTATCATTTTAAAAACCTGTATTTTTCAATGAATAATTTTTTTTGATTTAAAAGTGTAAATTTTCATATTTAGAGAATTATTTTAATAAAATAAATATTATTTTTGAAATAATCATTTCAAAATTACCTAATTTTTAATTTTTCATAATTTTCTAAGGTAGTCCAATTTTTGGGTGAAAATTAGATACAATAAAAACATACAATACATACTATGACATAATAAAAGCCCAAAAGTAATGTAATACAGACTATAAAGAGTATACGAGAACGAAATTATGTTTACCATTGAAAATAATGTGTTTTAAAGTTATTTTATAAATTTTATGAACCCTTAATGAATCCTCCAAAACCTATATTATATTTTATGGTTTTAAAAATAATTCCTTATGAACACAACTCACTTTCACATCACCAAGTATATAATTTTAATGAGTTTGGTTCTTATCTGTATAAAAAGTTTTAAAACCCCCATATTTGGTAGAAACCATGTGAAAAAACCATGGAGAGGTTTATGTTTTTGATTATTTTATCATACAGTGTCGAAAATCTATGTTTATAAATTAATAAAGAACTCCTGCCTATTTTTCTATAAAATCCCACCCAACCTCCCAATCCTCTTCACTCAAAATAATTTTATCATGAATTTCATCTGAATTTATATATCTATAACACTCCCAATATTTTCCCAATCCCTTAATAATTTCCTCCCAAGATTTTAGAAGCACCCCTCATGGTAAGGGATCCTCTCCTTCACCTCTTTATTCAAGAACATTCTTTATATTATGAATTTTGATTTCCAATTGTTCATATTGGGATATGTTTTTACAATTCCCACTTGCTATACTTATGATTTAAAAGTGACGAGAAACCCATTTCATTTTTATTAAACCCTTCCATGAACCTTTATGTACCCCCATTATGTTGTCAAAATTATCTCATGATTTTCCATGCCAAACATTTGTGTCATGCATACCAATCCCCATTTCCATGAAAGGGTATTAATCTAGTTGTACCTAACCTTCATTGATTTAGGAATTCAATGTATGTAAACCACACTCCCAAATGATGGGATTAAATTTTATGATATATATCCTTATTTTTTATGGTCTATATGAAACACTTATGCATGTACATGATATGAATGTGATCGGTGGGACCAAAATTATATAACAATCAAATGAATTGAGTAATGTTTTTATCTCAGGAGATTCCATTTTTGGTGTATGAGAGGTTATCCTTATCACACTATGTTATGATTTATTTGCAGTTAACATTGAATTATGTTTATGATGTCATATTCTATGTTTTTTCCACATTCTGAGGTAGAATTTATGTTATCATATTAGATCATACTACCATGTTCAAGTTTATGACTCTCACCCCTCTTATTTTACATTGGAATGACTATTGAATCAAATGTATTGGTTTATCTTATGCTATGATTTGATTATGTATTTATTGAGACTTGTAGCTCACCCCTTAATTATGTATGTTCCTAGGTTATCCCATACAATTTAGAAGAGAAATGGAATTTTAAGGGCATGTTATAGAGTTTTTAAATAATTTTGTTGTACCCATGTTCCAAGTTATTGTGCTAAGTTCCAAATTTCCCAAATATACTACAATGACTTGGATTTTCCATGTATTATTTTTGGGATACTGTATGGATTATTTTTTAGACCAAGTGTTGAGATGGTGTACGATTTCAAGGCCTAGTGTTCTTGAAACAGATATTTGAAATGTATTAAATATATTAAAAAGAACGCATGCATTGTTTTCCTAAAAAATTAGAATACATTTTAAATGGAGGACTGAATCAGAAATCCAAGGGCGCTATTGAGTTTAGATATTTTGTTTTACCCTAGGTTTGGAACAACCTTGTTTGGCATGGGGTGTTTATGGAAAAGTCATCGCGGGTGTAAAATAAATAAAATAATTAAATGAAATTATTTTATTTTATTCCATTGAAACATTGACCTAATTATTTTTCTTCATAGTAATGCTTATGGTATATTTTTAGTGTTATCCATAAAACCCTAAAAATCATTGTAGAGCCGTTGTGGAGTGTTGAAAGTGACTCCATTAGAGGATGAAGACTAGATCTAAGATCGATGAACGGTGTAAGATAGAATCAGAGGATCTCACCAACGATCACGATGATGCTCCGTTCTTTGCTAGTGATTGATCTGAATCTAGGTAGAAAATTTTTTATTGAATTAATTCCCTATTTTATATTTATGTGATGAACTTGAATCAATCAACCAACGAATTGATTCACAGATCAATTAATTTGAGGGATGGGTTTATTCGTGGGGATTTATTAGGAGTTTCATTTTATTATTATTGATTCTTCATTTATCATTCTAATAGTGATTGATGATGGACAACATGAAAAATGGATGTGGTTCATTCCTTATGTTTGTTATTATTCATTTTCCCCATATTTCTTCATTCATCGTGGGTAATTCCCTTTAGCCCATGGTTCAACGTTAACTGAAAAATAAAACATTCCACACCTGTTTCTTGGCGTAATGGTTCAAAATCATAGATCCAAGATTGACATGATGTAACAATGGTGTGATGAAAGAAGCAGAAATAGATTGGGTGGTGTAGATACCCCATTTTATTGTTCTTTAGAAAACAAAAAAGAATGGTGTTCGGTGGCATTTTTCGAATGGATTTGATGGAAGAATATTGACAATTCTGTGGCGGAAAGGCCAGGATGATGAAACTATTTGATTCTAAAATGGGATGCGACCAATTGGTTTTTAGAGAAATAGAGAATACATGTGGAATCCAGATCCAAGATTCTAGAAAATCCCATAACACACAACATGTAATCCAGGATTACATGGTGTTGGGGGCCATCCCATTGGAAGCTACATTTTTAGGATAGAGTTAAGGATCACATGGTTTTTAACCCATCCCCAATGGTTCAACATGTATCTTAGAGGATTCACCAACATATATTTAGGTACATAGACATAAGAATGCTTTTTACCCCTATACAGACATGGCCAGGCCATTCATATACGGGCTAATCCATATACTGGTACATGGGAAGAAGTACATGGAAAGCAACATGCTGTGTAATTTTATATAGACCCAAACACAGGCTGTTTTCCTGGGAAGGACTCAGGGTTGAAGAGACATGACATGTACCCCTACTCATTCCGTATACTCCCTCAAAGTTGTCTCTAAGCCCTTGTCCTATGTATCTTGTACAAGTTTTTTTAGGGTGCATTCCATATATCCATTACCTAAAGGTTAGTATGGAATCACCTCATATAGATAGAACAATGATCCCTTTAGTAGGATTTCTTGGATAGAGTTATTGGAATCCTTTCACGAGTCCCAGATTGAGATCCTATATCATCTTCTTATCTCAGGTGGAGATCTTGGTTTTGTCATGACCAAAACTACAAGGGTGCCAATACTCTACTTAGAAGGTTGATCCATATTGAGTTGTTGGTTACCCCATGGACTTATGAGTGATCCTCATATGTGTGTCATATCTATTCATACTCCTAGAATATACTTCTAATGGAAAGACCTGATGATAAATACCTCTCAGATAGACATCATCTATGCTATCTGACTTGTAGAGTTTGTTCTACTAGATGAGTGATTTGTGGGACCTTCAATCTAGAATCCTAGGTTATCATTATAGTAGTGAATTTATCTCGATACTATGTGTATTTTTTGAGTATATCTAGATATTTTTGTAATATGTGATATAGACATATACTTGTGTAGTTCTAACTATTATAATTTTGTTATATGCATTTTGGTTTGGGGTGTCCTATTGGGTATTGTTATACTCACTCTACACGAGCTTTTATCACACATGTCGTGTCTAAGGAAGATGATCAACCTTTTGTTAGAGTCCCCGAGGGACCAATACCATATAGTTCTTAGTGATATGTGGATGACCGAGGTGTGTTCCTATGATATCTTGAAAGAAGTCCCCATATTTACCTTCTAGTTCGACTTGTTTCCAGACTCTTCATGGTGGGAATATATTTGGCCATATTTACTTTCCTTTACTTCATATCATACTCATGTTATGGTATTTATATGTGTGAATTCATGGTTGTTCAGTTTTTTTTATATTTCAACATTTTATGGGCTTAGAGATGTGTGTGTCTATACATGTACTTAGATTAATGCATCCCATATTAGTAAAATGCCTACTCAGTGCTTGTCACCATCTGTTAGACTATTGGAGACAGGCTTGAGAAACCATGGAAGGGGCCCTATTAGGATGGGTTATTAAAGAGTGGTATGAGAGGAGTCAGTTAAACCTTAGGACTAGAGTTTGTGAGATTGGTTTGGGGAAATAATGTTAAGTGTTTCAAGTTCAGATTTCAAGCTAGGGACTCGTGTGTTTGTGTGACGGTTGACATATCCATACATTAGGAATCTGAATTTTTTTTTTCACTTTGGTATATGATAGCATTAGTTGTTAAGAAAAAATGGCACATGCATCATATCAAAATGGGTTGTGGTTTTCATGTCCTTCTTGAGTTATCTCTTTAAATACACTTTTTAACCATAGTACATCATGCTTATTTTGGGATTCCCCTATAAAGTATGCCTACTAGGATTCAACACTAGGATCATGGGGATGATCCCCTCATTGATGAGGCATTGATACATGGACTAGTTCAAGGGTTTTTACCTCTAGGTAGTTCACCATCTATGTCACCACCTGTAGAGAAGTAGATGGTACCCAATGTTCTAGAAAATGAGGTGAGTAGGCTGAGCGCACTTCATGAGTTTTAGCGAAAGTGGCCCCTTAGGTTTTGAGGTGATATTAAACCATAAGCGGCTAAGGACTAGCTTGATTCGGTGACATGTGTTTTATATTTGGTTAGGACACCAACAGATTAGATGGTGATCCTAGAATCGAGCCTTCGTTATGGCTCAATAGGATGATGGTGGAGTTTGGTGACCAGGTCTTACGATGAGGTGAAACTAGCATGGTTAGAGTATGAGAGACCTTTCATAGAGATTTTATCTCTTACTAAACTGAAGGATGTGCATATCTAGGATCCTTTATGGCTTAAGTATGGATGCATGACAGTAGCTAAGTATTCATTAAGGTATACCAATATCTACAGGTAATCAATGGATATGGTTCTAGATCAGTTCTCCAGGGATCAAACCTTTGAGTGAGGATTATATAGAGACATCCAGGCTAGTGTTATACCTTAATGAATTCCTACCTATGCTGGGGTGTTAGAGATAGATTATTTGGTTGAGAGTTTCTTGTCTAAGTAGACAAAAACATTGGTTACCATTAGTGGGATCAAAAGAGTAGTGACTTCAGTAGTATAGAGCTAACATCAGTCTCAGGGACCTCTACATGCAAGACATTTTCGGTGGTGGTGCCAAGATAGAGGAAATTCGGTTTAATGATCATAGGATGGTTCCATTTAGCCTAGGGATACGTGGTTCAACTCATGTGATAGTAGGGGACATGTTTCATGAGATTGTATGACCCTCCACACGGCTAACAAGGAGATAGTAGATAGGCCACTGAGGAAGAGGAAACAGAAGGAGAATATAGGTACATATGAAGGAATACTTGTAAGAGAAGTTGGAATAGAATCAATAGGTGGTCCAAACATTGAATTGTTAACACCGCTACCTCTAGGTGGTCAATTATAGGCTTAGGGAGCTAGAGGATAGGGGAGGGGGAAGCTACAGGTGGTCGAAGATTATGACCTAGAGTCTCTAAGAATGATCCACGGTATGATATATGTCTTTTCTACCTTAGCTGAAGTACAAATAGACATAAATTCTAGTCATTCCTTTATTTATACCTATCTATTTCAAGACTTAGAGATTTTGATTGATCCCTTGACTTGGCCCTTATGCTTGGAGACTACTACTAGAGATGGCTCAATGACCACACACTTGTTCCAATAGTGTGACATGACTCTTATAGGTGAAAGTTTCTGTTGGGATATATTTGAAGAAACAATGAGGCCTTATGAATTCATCTTAGGTATGGATCAATTATCTACAATTAATGACCATATTTATTGTTTTAGGTGGAGGATGTAGTGTGTCCACAGTGATACGACCAAGTTTTTATTTTTGGATGAAAAGGAAATCCATGAAGCATTGGATGGAATCATGAATAGGAGGGTATACTTTATTACTCATCTATTGGCTAGCACGACCCTAGGTGTAGTGGATATTCTGAATTTCCAGTTCCCTACATTGGTTATGGAGTAGGAGTAAATCTTTCCCAAGGATGTTCCAGGATTACCTTTACACCAAGAGATAGACTTATGCATTTATCTACATCCCAGGATGACACCTATATCTATGCCATCATTTTTGATTGTTCTCAAGAGCTTCATGAGATAAGGGTGCAGTTGGAGTACTTTTAGATGAAGGAATTTATTAGATCCATTGTTTCACCATGGGTCGCCCCAGTCTTGTTTTCCAAAAATGTGTAAAGGGGCTTGAGGTTGTGTGTGGAGTACTGATGATTGAACAAGGTGATTGTGAATAAAAAGTATACACTAAAGAGTATTGATGAAATTTTTTACCAATTGATAGGGGAACAATGGTTCTATAAGGTTGAGCTCAAATTAGGCTATCAGTAGTTATGATTATGGGAAGTAGATATACTAAAGATGACATTCATTTGTTTCTATGGTCACTATGAGTACTTGGTGATACCCTTTGGAATGAATAATTACCTAGTAATGCTCATGGGTCTCATGAACTAGATCTTTAAACCTTTCTTAGACCAGTTTGTGGTGGTATTCATCGATGATATCTTTGTATACTCGGTGTTCTAGGAGGAGCATGTGAGAGACTTGAGGATAGTTCTAGACCTACTCCAAGATCACTAAATTTATGGGAATCTATCGAAGTTCTAGTTCTATATATAAGAGGTAAAATTTATAGGACATCTTATCTCAGTAAATGGAGTGGAAATGGAACTAGCCAAGGTCAAGGTAGTGTTAGCTTGGGAGCCACCCAAGAACATGACATAGGTGCAGAGCTTCCTTGGGTTAGAAGACTATTACTAGAAATTCATAACTGATTTCTCAAGGGTATCAACACCTATGATATCTTTGACCCATAAGGGGTATCCTTTCGTGTGGATGGAGAGGTTCTTGTAGACCTTTTAGGATTTGAGGTATAGGTTGATGAGAACTACCATATTGATATTCTAGAGGATGGTGTTAAGTACATTGTGTTATACGATTCATTAGGGACCATAAATGGTTGTGTTATGATGAAGAGGTAGGAAGTGATTGCCTATGGTTCATTTCATTTGAAACCACATGAGTAGAACTACATGACCTACAATATTGAGTTAGAAGTGGTATTCTTCTCACTAAATACGCATCGACACTACCTTATGGGTGTGCGATTTATCATCTATTTTGATCACAAGAGCCTCAAGTATATGTTATCTCAGAAGGATCTCAACTTGAGGCATAGTCGAGGGATAGAGTTCCTCTAGGGTTATAACTTCAAGATTTTTTATACTCCTTAGAAGGGAAACATGGTAGTAGATACTCTCAACATGAGATCTTGTTCGTAGTTTCTGAGCGAGGAATCAAAGCAGTTTTCCTCATTGTAGTTATCCTTTGCGAATGGATATGGAGTAACTTACCTCTAGTTGTTGGTTGTTACCCCACCACTTTTATAGTGTTTCAGGGAGGAACAACTTTGGGATACTGACTATGAGACCCTATGTACTCAGATATCCACTGGACATGCTCTTAATGGATTTTATAAAGGCATGGAGCATGTCATTCTTTTCAGAGGATGCATGATTGTACTAGTGATGTTGTGGGAGGAGGTTATGAGATAGTTTCATACATATTATTTGATGTTACGTCTATGTGTGGAAAAGATGTACCATGACCTATGATGTTAGTTTTGGTGGCTAGGGATGAAGAAGGGAGTTGTAGAGTTTTTCTCTCGATGACTTAATTGTCATTAAGTGAAGGTTGAGCATTCATTTCTAGCGGGTTTAACTCAACCCATTGAGGTACCAAGGTGTAAGTGGGATAATATATTCATGGAATTCATGATGGGTTTACCAAATATGTCTAGGGGAAAAGATGCAATTTGGGTGATCGTAGGCCGACTCACCAATTCATCCCACTTCTTAACTATTCTAGAGTAGAGTTCTATAGAGAGATTAGGTCACCTATATGTGAAAAAGATAGTTTGAATCCATAGAGTTCCATAAATGATCATTTATGACACATGATTCTCGATTCACATATCAGTTATGGAAGGGATTATAGGAGGCTTTTGGGACTCAATTACACTTAAGAACAGAGTTTCACCCGCCAAACTGATGGCCAAACAAAGTGAACCATTCAGGTCTTGGAGAACATGCTACGAGATTACATGTTAGACTTTGGACATAGTTGGTAGGACCACCTACCACTAGTGGAGTTTGAATATAACAAAATTTAACATTCCACCATTGGTATGACATAATTCAAGGCTTTTTATAAGTGACCCCGTATGCCACCACTTTATTGGACCAAACCAGCAGAGTTGACACTCATGGCCCCAGGGTTGGTGTGATCCACTACACAAAAGATGAAAATCATCTTGGAGTGGATGAGGAATACACATATCCATTATAATTATTATGCGGATAGATGAAGGAGGCCTTTGGAGTTTGAGGAGGGAGACCATGTGTTCCTATGAGTTTCTCCTGGATGTGGGTCATGAATATTTTGTCGGGGAGAAAAGATATCTCTGAGATTAATTGGCCATTTCCATATACTATGTAGAGTTGGAGAGGTGGAATACCTCTTATCTCTACCATTATAGTTAGAATGGGTACATGATATCTTCCATGTGTTGCAACCGAGGAGGTACATGCACAACCCATCAAAAGTTATCGACTGGGGTGATCTAAACATTGAGGATGGATCTACCTTTTCCGAGTACTCAATATTTATCAAGGATAAGAGGTATAAGATCCTTTTAGGTGATTGATTCCTTTAGTTCATGTTCAGTGGTAGCACAAGAACCTTTAGGAGTGTAACTAAGAGAGATAGGTTTAGATTCATGCTCAGTATCCACATATCTTTGTGTAACCACTATTTTGGATTTTTTGGATGTAAAGCCCCATGGTAGGGAGAATTTAATGAATCTGATTTTCTATGTATTATTTTTGGATATTTTATAGATTATTTTTGAGACCAGGTGATGAAAAAATATGAGATTCTGTGGCCCAATGTTCCTAGAATAAATATTTGAAATATATTAAATATAATAAATAGAACATGCACTCTATTTTCCTAAAAAATGGGATAAATTATAAACAGAGTACTAGATCAAAAATCTAAGGGAAACGTTGAGTTTAGGACATGAGTTTTACCCTAGGTGTGACATAATTTTTTTAGCATGAAGAATTTGTGGAAAAGTCATCGCAAACATAAAATAAATAAAATAATTAAATGAAATTATTTTATTGTATTTTGTTGATGCAGTGACCTAATTATTATTCTTTATAATCATGATTATGGAATATTTTCGGGGTTATCCATATAACCTTGAAAATTTTTAAAGAGACATTAGAGAGTGTTAAATGAGATTCTGTTGGAGGATGATGAATGGATCAAAAATCAATGACTGGTGTCAGATAGAATCAGATGATCTCACCAACGATCATGGTACAACTTTGTTCTTCATCAGTGATCAATATGAATTGAGGAAGGAAATTTTTTTGATTTTATTATTTCCTAGTTTTATATTTCAATGAAAAAATGTATCAATTGACCAACAGATTGATTCATGGATCAATCATTTTATGGGATGAGTTTATTCATGGGGATTTATTGGGAGTTTCATTTGATTATTATCGATTATTCATTTACTGTTCTAATGAAAACAGATCAAGGAAAACCTGAACATTGGTTGAGATTTGTTACTCATGTTATGGTTGTGCATTTCTCCCATATTTCTTCATTCATTGTGGGAAATTCCCTTTGGCACGTTGTTTGACTTTTACCCAAATATTGAATGTTGCACACCCGTTTCTTGGTCAAAATGGTTTGAAATCATAGATCTGGTATCATCAAAACATGATGGTGGTGTAGAAATGGAAGAAGAAGGGGATTAGGTGGTGTAGATACCAGGTTTTCTTATTCTTTTTCACGCAACAAAGAACAATATTCTGTGGAATTTTCCAAATATATTTGATGGCCGAGTCTCGATGATTCTGTGGCGGTAAGGCCTGACCGATGAAAATCTTTGATTCCAGCATGGAGTGTGGCTAGATAGGTTACCAAAGAAATAGAGAAGACACATAGAATCTAGCTATGTGATTCTAGAAAATCCCATAACACAAGGTGTGTAATCTGGGATTACATGATATGTGGTTCCCTCCCAGTAGTGGTTAGGGTTTCAAGATATATTTAAGGATTACATAGTGTGTGACCTTGTCACATAGCATGTGACCCCTCCTCATTGGTTCGAAATTTACCTCATAGGGTACATGGACATGTGTTAAGGTACATGACCATGAGCATGCCGTGTTCCCCTCCATGGATACGGCTAGAACGAGCATACATAGGCTAAGCCGTGTACTAGTATACTTGATAAATTACATGGAAAGTAGCACATTATGTACTTTTACATGGACATAGACGTGATCAATTTACATGGGTAGGAACCGAGGTTGAAGAGACATAATGTGTAGCCCTATGACACATGGTGGGCTCCCTCAAATTTGTTTTGGAGCACTTGTATTCTGTATCTTGGGAAATTTTTGTTAGAGTGAAATACCTTTATCCATTACCTAAGGGTTCATATGGAATATACTTCTATATATAGGACAACAATACCTACAATATGACTTCTTGGATAGAGTGTTCAGAATCCTTTATGAGGCCCAAAGTGAGATCCTTTACCATATTCTTTCCCTTGGTGGAGTTCTTGGTATCGTTGTGACTAACACTATGAGGGCACTGATCCTATTCTTAACGAGTTAATATTGATTGAGTTGTTGGTATAACCCATGGCCTTGGGAGCAATCCACATTTATATATCATATCTCTTTAGACTTCCAACGTATACTTATAATGGTGATACCCGATGAGAAATACATCTCAGACAGATGTCATCAGTGCTATCTTTCTCACGGAGTGTATACTCCTAGATGAGTGATTTTTCGAAACAACGAGTTGGAATCCTAGTCTAACATTACAATTATGACTTTACCTTGAGACTGTGTGTATTTGTTGAGTATAACTATATATTCTTTTTATATATACTATAGACATATACCCATGTAGATCTATTTGTTATTATTTTGTTACATACATTGTAGTTTTATGGTATCAAACTGGGTATTTTTATACTCATCCGTACATGGGATTTGGCCTCATGTGTTATGTATTTTGTAGAAAATAGACCTTTCGATAGAGTCCCTGAGGGACCAGGACCAGAAAATTCTTAGTGAGACTGAGTAGACTGAGGTATGTTCCTGTGGTATCTTGACAACAATCCCCATGTTTATCTTCAAGTTGGGCTTGTTTCGAGACTCTTTGTGGTGGACTTGTATTTAGCCCGGGTTACTTTCCTTTAGTTCTTATTATACTCTGGTTGTGAGATTTAGTTGTACGGATGCATGGTTGTTTAGTTGTTTTTACATTTTATAAATGTATGGGCTTGGAGATGTGTACTTGTGCACAATTACTTAGGCTAAGGCCTCCCATGTTAGTGACATACCTACTCGACGCTATTTTCTAGCCCCTGTCCTATTGGAGTCAGGCTTGGGGAGTCGTAACATGGGTCCCATTGGGATGGGTCATGACATATACTATGCCTCATGATCTTATGGGATTGTATAATGTGAAAATTTATGTACTAAATCATGAATTGATATTAATGGAAATATGGGTTGTCATATGCCATATGGTTGGAATTAGGTTAATCACTTATGAATATTAGTTCATCATTTTAATCAATAATAAATCCACATCTCTTGGGTCCCTAACCAATCCTACTATACCTTCAAAGTTATTATATAATTTGAGCTGGTTCATCTTTCATAACTCTTTTTCAAAATTGACTCAACCTCCATATTAAGAAAACTTCCTATTTGTTGGTATTGAAATTATCCAAGTTCAAGTTTCCTCCAATTAAATCCTAAAATAACATATTAATTCTCAAGAAATATATTATTTTGATCTATAAATACTTTGTGTTTAGTAGGTTCATAAAAATAACACACCATTGTTTCTTTAGGATAACCAAAAAGCAACCACTTATCAGATTTGGGGATAAGAATATCAGAATGCAATTACCATACAAGTGATTTACGACCTAAAATCATCATGAAAGACATATTGGGAGGTTTCCCAATTAGTATATCATATGGTGTATTCAGGACTTCTTTATATGGAATCAATTAAGTAGGAATAAAAAATTTTCAAGAGAATAACCCTAGAATGAAATAGGAAGGTCACATAGGCTCATAATTGATCGAACCATGTATAAAATAGTATGATTTATCATTTCACACAAACCATTTCATTGTGGTGTATTATGAGGAGTGATTTGTGTAAAAATTATAGAATCTATCAGATGATCTATGAATTTTGAGTTTAAGTATTCACCACCCTAATCTAATAAGTGTGTCTTAATACTTTTTTCCAGTAGATTATATACTTATTTATAATACGTTTTAAACATTTAAAAATTTTCATACTTGTTTTTTATTAGAAAAACATATTCATAATGACTAAAATCATTATAAAAAGTAATGAATTACCTAAAATTACCACTAGTTTGAGTACTCATTAGTCTGTATACATCACTGTGTATGAGATCCAAAAGTCCACTATCCTTTTCACCTTTTCTCTTAAAAAGTTATTTGGTCATTTTTATAATAAAAAACATTCACATGTATCAAATGATTCATAATATAATCCATCTAAAAATCTATATCTATGGTGTCTTTGAATGAATTTCACATTTATATGACCAACGCAAAAATACCAAAGCTAAGTGGGATTGGAAGAAACTTTGAACTTCTTATTCAGAATGTAATAAATTGGAGTATTCATATCTAGAATGTATAAAACATTAATTATACTCCCAATTAAATAAAAATTTTCATTATTACATATATAAAAACTCCCGTTCTTAATCATGAATGAAAATACCTTCTTTTACAAAGAAGATAAAAAATATCAAATTCCTATTTATGGTGGGAAAATATTTTTTTTCAATTTTAGGACTAATATATTGAATAAACATAGAATATAAATGCCTAATTATAATGAGGTAACTTTTTATCCATTACAAACACAAGTAAATATTTAACCCTTCATCAATTCATTAATTAAATGTCATTCATGACTCACCCAATGTATCCAACCTCATTGTGAGAATATATCATCACAATTTTCATAAAAACATCAAAGTAGATGACTCATGATTTGAATTAATAATAATCTTAAAGTCCGAGGATTATCAATCACATTGAAATATTGGAACATCCAATGATAAATATAAATGTGGATTTTCTATCGGTGGGTAAGGTTCTCATAGTCTATTTCTATAGAAATTACTATGACAATACACCATAAGAAAGTGTCTCAAAGTCCCATGAGTCTCCACCCCTGATAGTATGTATCATTTTTGCCTCATCAAATGATATCATTTAACTATATAACTTATTATTTATGAATAAAATTGGGTAAATTCAAACTTATCATCATATTGGGGAACTACTATGACCTTTTAGCGTGAAATATACCTTTTTGACTTGATCACACAGAAGAACAACCATGATATGATAATTTTTTATTAATATTCCAAAAAAATGAATATAAGTAATCATAAAGTATATAGAAGTTAGTTATAGGGTACCAACTCCATTATTTCTAACACATATCATTTTATGATAAAAAACAAAGTCATTATACTCAAAAAATCTATACCACTAGAACTAATACAACATCCTCCTCTAAGAGTATCCTCATCAATATCAATTATCTAATTAACTGATGGAGCATCATTCTTCAAATCATTAGCCTAAAACTCATGGGGATTCCGACCACAAACCATATCTATAGAAACAATGAGAACACCTATTCCTATATATATATAATTTCATCAAGATTATTTAATTAAAACCATTTTAACTTCCAACTATCTTTCATAATTAAAACTCCAACATAATCAAGCATGAAGAATGAACCACACAAATGTATATCCACTGTAAGAAACATAAACTCACTTAATATGTTCAGTACGCTTAAGGTCCATACATTGGATCACAAGGGGCCCTAATCAACAATGTCCTAAGCAGTGTCCCTTGTATACATCACTTAATATGTGTAGTGAATACTATTTCCCAACTAAACCCATGTAATGCTTTTTAATATCTAACTCCAAGATCTATCCTATCTCTAAACCAAAATTCTTTGATACTACTTTTTCATGACCCATCCTCACTAGAACCCCACCTAGGCCCACTGTGAAGATGAGTATGACCCATGAATCCTACCTCCTATAGGCCAGATTTTATAAATATACAATAAAGTTAAGGGAACACATATATGGTAAAAATTACCTTCATAAATTCTAGGAACAAATAAAGAAACACTGGTCAAAACTATAATAATAAAACATAAACCAATATCTAATAATGAATTTCATATGATACATAAATAAAAACTTTAAATAATGATACTGCATAACAACTCCAATGAAAAAAGCTCTATAGACCCCACCTAACAATAATAACCTCCACATGATAGTAATTCCCAATTCATTCTCTAAACATGCCATGCAGACCTAAAAAAATTTATATATATACATATAGGGGTGAGAATACAAGTATAGTCTATAGGATCATCCAAAAAAATCTTGTGAAAATATTAAAAGATCATACAAATCCCTCAATGAATAAATAGAAAAGAAAATTTATTTACTAACCAGGTAAACTAATTTTCCCATCCTTACTAAGTTTCACTCACCCAATATCACACAGATGTAAAGTAATTTTATATAAATAGAATTATCTAATAAGGTACCCAATATCCATTTATCTACAAATCCAATTTCCCTCAAACCTCAATGACATAGGTCCTAGTGAACCCATACCCTTTATGTACACATAACCACATAGTCACAAAACCGTACATGTACATAACCACAAACATAACCACATAGACACATAGCCTCATATTCACATGAAGGTACAACATGTAATAATGAAGGATATAAACCTTTTACTTCATCCTTCTATGTATGTATCCACCATGCATGCACATATCACAACCTTGAGCTATTACAACCTGTAAATATATACATAAAAACCTTAATCCAATACACCCTCTCTCTCTATCTATGTGTACATACATATTTATACATGTCATAACCTCGATCCATTGCAACCCATATATATATATATATACAATAACCTTAATCCATCATAGACTATACTTTTATATATACCATAATATATCGAGAATAAATAATATAAAAGGTGGTATCATCAACCATAAGTATACTCTACAACATGAATGTTGGGGAAAACACATGGAATCCATGAACTCATATGGTTATCATCCATGTTACCCAACTCGGGTAGTAGTTCATAAGAAATAATAAAAATACAATGAGTATATAATAACAGACACACCAACACTAGGGGTCTATTACCTAATAATATGTCTCTAACCTATAAATAACACCGCCACACATCAACATCCCTAACAACACTATAAAAAATCAACTCCACTATTACACTACAACAACACAACAAAACATCTTTTTTCCATTTCATAATTCACGATTACTTCACATCATTCAATTATAAAAAATTATAAATGTTTTAGTATTATTAATTTCTAATTAATTTTAATTCCCACATAATATTTACTCACATTATTATTCATCATCTAATTATATTTATAAATCTACTAAGATTCCAACCTTTATAATTTCATATAATCACAACTATTCAATTAAAAAATAAATTCACATCCATAATGGATTATAGATAACAATTACCCATCTCATCATTTATATTTCAATTACCACTTTTTTATTCAAGAATTTCTACAATACTTCTTAAAATTATAGTCAATATGTAATTTATTACTTTTATAATATCATATACAATTATCATATATCATTCCCATAAAATATTACATTAATTTATTTCTATTCCATAACTCAGGAAACTATGACACAACTATATATACTTATAGATAACACCACATGATCAATCGAGACAAACACCAAAACATGATCACTACCATCATAACAATATAAAACACCTTATTTTAGGAAAACCAACTCAACATAAATTCAATAAATAACTAATAATAACCTCTATATCTCATCATCATCCACATAAAACCACTACCACAACAACAATACATCATTAACCAAACCTCCAACACCATAAAACCAACTGAAAAAAACCATTCCATTCAAAAAAAGGGTTAAAATGTAATAAAAAATTTAATTGAATTAAATATCAATAATAAGGATAAAAGTCAATAAATTAAAAATACAATAATAAACAACATAAATATATCATATACAATCATACTAAAAAACTCAAGCATAAACAATAAACATCAATTATATATTTTAACATATCCTTTTTTGCTTTATGGTATTTAATTTATTTTTGAATTATGAACATGTTAAATCAATTGAAAAAAATCATAAGATCTGAAAAAAGAATATTAATCAGACTTTGAAATATAATATAAAAATGTCACAAAGCAAATTTTAAAAAAATCACCCATTCCAATTGCTTAGGTTTATTTCATTATCTTATTTAGTTTAATTCCATCTCTCTACCTAATAATAGTAATAGTTTTATAATTCCAAATATAAATGTGATCATAAAATAGATTTTTTGAATCACATACCTTAAATTAAGCATTAATGATCATTGTGAAATAATCAGAAGAAGGAATAAAACCTCACCACTTATGATTCTCAAGAAAAATACCCCAACTAAAGTTTCTAAGGTTCCGTGTAAGCGGTGTAGACCGTTCCCAACAATGTTTTTATTTCATTGGTTTCTTTAGATTAAATCCTCAAAACTTGATTAAGAAACCACATATTATTCTTAGAGAGGATATTTTCACATATAATTTATAATTTATTTAAAATAATAATTACCTTGTATTGATAATTCTTTATTTTGTTAGGATGGAATAATACAAAGATACATAAGAGGGGGGGGGGGGTAAATTGTGTCTTTTAGATAATCTTGATATATTATGGATTTTATATTTCTTTGATATTTAATAAGATATACATCATTATATTTTGTAAGTAATTTTAGTAGTGGATAAACAGTAAAGAATAAAACAGCTATTTTTATAGTGGTTCAGGGCATAAAGATCCCCTAGTCCACTCCACCAATGCACTCTCCATGATCTTGGTGATTTTCACTAGAATTGTCCTCTTATCATAAGGCATTAAAAAAACCGAGTGTAAGTAGTTTAAACCTTACAAGGATTTTATAGGTCCTTATGGTTCTTTTATAGGGAACCAGTTTCTCCACATCTTAGTTCAAGAAGATGAAACTTAACCATGACTGAGTGTGAGAAGTCGAAACTCCAATAAATCAAAAGAGTTTGATTTGAATGAATTGAAAGGATCTTGATCATAGTTGTAGCATCAAATGATAGAATATAGATCTTCTTCTTCAAATATTAATGTATTCAAGTAAGTATATCTTTTAAGAGATCCTGGTTACAAATGATCTTCAATTAGAATAGAAACAAACAAACAATAGTAGTTACACAACATTATGAGGTTGAAATACGTATATCTTCAAAGTGTATCATCTTCAAAAAATAAAATAATCATTATATATTTGTAGTAGTTATGTATTTAAAAGATATTCACAAATATACCGTCATATTTTATACATATGCAAAGTGAAAATACTTTGGTCAAATATATAGAACACACAATTTTCTTTCGGTTATGAAGATATGAGAATTTTTCTTAAAAGATCAAAATCATTCAAATTTAAATTATAAGAGAGTCATAACTTCTATTAGAAATAAGAATAATTTAGTCTATTGAATATGACTCTCTAAAACCATCATAATGAGCCTTTGAATTGATCATAAAATAGCTTTGAAATGATATTTACTTCCATCAAGACCGTTGTAAAAATCATAGATAATATATTTAGTTAAAAATATGTCATTGAATTGTCAAATGTAGGGTTCATCCATGTAATGAAAAAACACCAAACATATGGTTGACAACATATGGTTAGATACAAAAGTAGGGTTGATGAACTATACGTTTTTTTCCTTAAATATTGGGTTGATTTTGAACATAGGGTTACTTATCCATACTTTCCATTTTATCAGACATAAGGTTCCATCCAAATGTAGGGTTGATGAACTATAATTTCATGATTGTGTAGGGTATATGATCTATATCATTATTTTCAAATGCATGGGTCCTTCCTTACATTACAATTTTACATGTAGGGTAAGAACAGTGTTTCCAGAATACATTAAAATGCATTCCGAAAAATTTAACAAATGTTTCTCATGAATTATTATCTTGAATATAATTCCATGAGAAATATTTCAATAAATATTAATTTCATGAAATTTAATTAAATTAATTTTATTATTAAAATAAACAATGGTATTTTTTATTATAAAAATCAATAAAATTGATGGAGTATTATTGAGACAATACATGCCCAATAATATCTCCCTTTTTGATGATTACAAAACTGATAAATAATTTTTTAGAAAATATAGGAATTTTAAACACTAATGAAATAATATTTTAAAGAATACATTTATTGTTTTGAAAATTAATTTTTCACAGTATTATTTTGATGGTCTGACAACAAAAACTTGTGATTGAATAATAGAAGTAAAAATGTAAAAATATCGTGTTTACCCAATTTTCTCCCCCGTTTTGTGATATAAAAAAGAAATCATATGAAAATGGATTAAAAAAACTTCAATATAGCATATAACTATAAATGAATGTTATATTTTACTTTATATAAATATGATACATTTGGTTGGGAAATAAAAATGAACAAAAATAATAATAAACATGTAAAGTAATAAAAAGATTTTTTAAACAATATTTATGATTATAGCTACAAATTTTAGATAAGATAAGTTTAAAACTGAGGACTAGTTGATTGTGATGGGGCTGGTTCAAAAGAGGTTTCAGGTTCTGGTGAAGCTTGAGAAACCTAAAAAAGTTCCTTTAACTCTGCCACATGTCCTTGTAAATTTTCTGAAAGGTTTTTAGCCAACTGTCTTATCAGAATTCTTGAAACCTAACCCACTTTTAAAATTTCAATAATACCAACTTTTATGAAGTCATACATATTTCCCTCTATCTGTAGAAACATCGTATGATTATGAATTAACTGATTTAAAAGAATCCTGATTCTAGGTTCACTTCTAGTTAACTATTTGACAAGATATATTTAATTATCTAACAACACATTCAAAGGTTCACTATTACACTGAAGAGATTGAAGTCTATCATTTATATCAGCCATCACTAATGTAATTGATTGAAATAATATGACTAAATCTGGATAAGTTGGTGGTGCGGAAGTAGAAGCTATGGACTGATTGAATCTTCCTTTTATGTCTTCAAATTAACTTCCCAAATACCATTTTAAATTAGAAAAATCTATTTTGGAAATAGATTCTGATATCAGTTTTCTAAACCGATCTAACATTTATCTCTGAGAAGAATCAAAATCTCTTCTGGAGGCTAAATTTTCTCTGAGATTATGTTTTTGAGTATGAAAAGATTCAAATTCCTCTTTAGGTACAGTTGAATTTATTAAATATTCAAATATTTTCTTACAGGCTCTAACTCACATTTTAAACTTGAATTTTCTTTTTTAGCTTATTGAATTGAGAAAAAAATCCTTTAATTTTATTATTCAAATAATCACAAGATTCTACTTCATTAACTTGAGATGGTTGGTCTCTATCCACAATGGATAGCGATTTTCTTTACTGGTCTCACTATAGAAAGAAAATTCAACTTCAAGAACATCTGTTTACTCAGAAGGTTCAAAGGTTTATTTATATTCGGAATCAACTATAAAAGAAATTCATTGAATCTAGAACGACCTTGTAGTGTCATCCACTACTAGTTGAGCTTTCTAATATCCATGAGCATTTTATTAGTATTGTTCTTCCACAAGAGTTTGTTGAGTCTAATTTTCATCTTGATTTAGATCCTCTTTCTATTTTATGTTGACTGGATGATTTTATTATCGAACTTCCTCACGAGATGAAAAAACCTCTATATTTGGTCCTTAAATTTCAGTTTCCTAAATTGAAATTTCATCCTTATTTCAAAGTTGGATGACAAGGGCCTCATAGATTATTTCTTCCATATTTTCTTCAGGATATTGAGGATTATCTCTTACAGATTCTCGGTTAGAGACATTGTATCTAATGTGGTGTCTCTTTGGTTGAACTTTATAACATATTATTGATTTTTCAACTTCTTTTTTGAATTTAGATCATAGTAGTAAATCCCAAAAATCCTTTTCTCCCCATGAGAAATAGGACCAGATACTTGTTGGTTTTCTGAACCAATAGGTAAAATCTTTCCTTGGACTAAACTATAGAAGTAACCTATCTTTCTAAGAGTTCCAATATTGATAATGTTGCTGTGATGACATTTAGAGTTTATCATTGCATCCCTAATTAGGCCTTTTTGATGGAGAAGCCTTGAAATTTTAGTTCCATAAGGATAAAAATACATCCTTTCCTCCTCTTGGAAATAGTGGTACATATACAATAACATATACCTTGGGAAATTAACCTTGATATAAATCATCATAAGAAATATTATATACATATTTGGATAAAGAATCTTCTCAAGTTCAGTAGTTCTTGGAATTATAAATGACTGAATAAAATTTACCAGTAACTCCTGTTCGACATCAATATCCTTAACATGGATTTTTCTTATCTGGTTTGAGCTAAATAGAAATAACATAATATCCTATAATTTATGTTCTTGGTCTCCTATATAATGAATATTAAAATAAATAACCCCTTCATGTGGAAACTTAAATACTTTATATATTTCCACCAAAGAGAATAGAAAATACTCATGATAAATCTTATAAATGATGATATCCTATGTGTCTCTGAAGATATACTTATAATTTCTTAAGAACTCTATTACTTATATATAAAAAATAAACTCAGTTTTACCTCTAGAAAATAGATTATCTGGACCTTGAAAATTTAGGGAATTCTTCAGAAGAAGATTTTTATAATTTATCCATTCAAAATCCATTACCTTTACTTGAATAATATTTAGGTAGGTAATGCACTTATTCATTCCTATTTCTTCACTTTCTTTTATCATTGATATTTCTAAGAATCTAAAGGTTGAAGGTTTTATATTATAGGGTTCTGAAGGAATATGAGATCTATGGAAGGAGAAAGGGTTCAATATATGTGGTTAAAAAGAGAACATAGAGTGGGGAAGAATTTTATGACGATTTTGGGTGGCATGGTCTAGTTTCTCAAGCCTATTACCTAGTGTAATCGTTAATTATTTATTTTGAAAATATGTTATTTTTCAAAAATCAAAATAAATCCTTTATTTAAACAACAAGTAAATGAATGTTAACTGAATAAAATAAAATTATTTTCAAGGAAATTAAAAAAATAAACCAATAAACATATATTTAAAATTAAATATTCCCAACTCCCCCTTAATAAAATCAAAACTTACAGTGGGAAGTGGTTTAGTAAAAATATTAGCAAGTTGATATTCAATATTTTCAAATTCTAAAGATATATGCTTTTTAAGAACATGGTCTCTTGGAAAATGATGCCTTATATCAATATGTTTGGTTCTTGAACGACTTATTGGATTTTTGGAAATATTAATTGCACTGGTATTATCACATAAAACAGTTATATTATTAAAATTAATTCCAAAATCTAGTAAGGTGTGTTTCATCCACAACAATTGTGCACAACAACTACCAATAGATATATATTATACCTCGACTATTGACAAAGAAAATGAATGTTGTTTCTTATAGAACATGATACTAAATGTTTTCCTAAAAAGTGATAGTTTTGAGAAGTGATTTTTCTATATAATCTACATTATTTAATGTCATCATCTGAATATGAAATTAAATTAAAATAAGAGGTTTTTGGATATAGAAAATATTGGAAAATAGTACCTTTTAAATGCCTAAAAATCTGTTTAATAGTAGTAAGATGGGATTATTTTGGTTTTGAATATAATCTAGAACAAATATACATAGAAAACATTATGTCTAGTTTTCTAGTAGTAAGATATAGTAAACTACTAATCATACCACTGTATAACTTGTTATCAACTGGTTTTATAGCTTCATCCAAATCAATTTTTATATTAATACACATGGGAGTTGTGTATGTTTTACTATTTTCTAGTCCAAACTTATTCAATAAATCAATAATATATTTAGTTTGATTTTTAATATTTCCATAATATTTTTGATAAATTTTAAATCCTAAAAATAAATTCAATTCTCCCATCATACTCATTTAATTGTTTTTTGCATAATATTTGAAAAATAATTAAAAAACATTTTATTTATTGATCCCAAAATAACACCATAAACATAATTTTTCACTAATAATATATTTGAGAAAAATGGTTTCTTAAAAAGAGTTGAATTTTCAATCCCACAAAGTCCATTTTCCAATAAAAATGATCTTAATATCTCATACCAATATCTAGGTGTTTTTTTAAGGCCATAAAGAGATTTAGTAAGTTTAAAAATAGAATTTGGTGAATGAGGTTTTTCAAAACCTTGAGTTTTTTCAATGTAAACCTCATCCATTAAATATCCATTTAAAAAGGTTGATTCAATATCCATCTGATATATTTTAAATTTCATATGAGATACATAATCTAGAAGTATTATTATTTCCTCTAATCTCATAACAGGTGATATGGTTTCATCATAATCTATCCCTTTATTCTGATTGAATCCTTTTTCTAGAACTATATCTTTATTTTTAGTAATGATCTCTTAATCATTATGTTTATTCCTAAATACCCATTTAGTTCCTATTATTGGATAATTGTTTGGTATGTCCACTAATTCCCAAAATTTATTTCTGTTGAATTTATTGAGATATTCTTGCATAACTATTAACCAATTTTCATCATTTAAGGCTTATTCTATTGACTCATAATCTAATTATGATATAATGTTAGAAAATTCAACTAAGTTTCCAATATCTCTTATGGTTCTTTTTATTATTTATAGATTTTCCTTAAGAGTTTCTAAAGGATGATCCTTTAATGTTCTAGAATGTCTAGGTAAAACACTTTTAGGTTTTTCTATCTCATGTTATTCTTGACTGGACTGGATTTCATTTATTTTAATTTCAAAATAAGTCTAGGAGTTTTAAGCCTCATGTTGTCAAAAGAGTCAGTAATTTCATTTGTTTGATCTTTCCCTTTGTAAAAAAGGACAGTTTCATCAAACATCACATGAAATGATTTTTCAACAATTCTTGAATTTTTATTACACACTATATAGGCTATAGAAATAGTATAATATCCAAGAAATATTCCTTTATCAACCTTTGGACCGAATTTAGCAAGGTTTTGCTTAGTGTTCAAGATATACACCTTGCGTCCAAATAATTTAAGGTACTTTACTTTAGGTTTTCTGTTTTTCCAAAGTTCATAGTGTGTATTTTTAATAATTGGTCTTATTAAAACTCTATTAAGGATATTTAAAGATGTGTTTACATCTTCTACCCAAAGATAGGTAGGAAGGCTAAATTCATTTAACATAGTCCTTTCCATTTATTGAATAGTTCTATTTCTTATTTCAATAACCCCATTCCGTTGATGTGTTCTTGGTGTAGATATGGTGTGTTTAATACCTAAATTTTAGAAAAAAGAATTGAATTCTTGATTTTAAAATTATACATCATAATCACTTCTTAATGAAATTATTTTAAAATATTTTTCATTTTGAATAATTTTAGAAAAGATTTAAAAAACAGTGAATACTTCCTTTTTTAGTTTTAAAAAATAAACCCAAGTAAATCTTGAGAAACCATTAACTAATACATAAACATATAAGTTTCTATCCAAACTTTCTACCCCTGATGGTCCAAACAAATCAATGTGGATAAGTTCTTATAGTTTAGATAAAGAAACTTTTTTAATTGATTTGAAATATGATTTGGGTTTCTTTCCAATTTGGCATGCATCACAGAATCTATCATGATCAAACTTAAGACTAGGAAAATCAGAAACTAATTATTTCTTAGAAAATTTATGCAAATAAAATATATTACAATGTCCAAGTCTTATATTCTAGATCCATTAATCATTTTTTTCAATAGTTAAAAAATTCATTTTATGTTTACACAATGAATTAAGATTCGAAGTATAAACATTTTTAGTTATAGGTTCCATAAATTTAAGAATTTTAACTTTGAAAACTGAGCAAGAATTGTTATATAAATAAACATAAAAACCATCATCACAATGTTTATAAATAATTATCAGGCTGTGTTTTAACCCTTGTACAAATAGTACTTTGTTGATTTGGATTGTCTTTGGATATCCAAATGATACAACTCAAACTATGTTTCCTTTTTACCCATATTTTCTTGGGTCCAACTGTTTCAACAAGAAAAGTTTTGGGAATCCATATTTGACTTATTTTGTCAAAATTTATATTACTTATTTTAGACATATTTTTAGAAATGAAAACCTTTTTATCCCACTTTTATAAGGATTTAATAAGTAATAGTTGTTAGTATAGTGTCTTTTTATTCCACAGTAGAAGTAGGTAGTATTTTTAAAATTGGCACGAAATATTTTTTTGTATAAATTTTATTTTTCTCCCTTTATTCATATTCCATATTTTTCTATTTTCATAACATTCTTTCCAAGAATCTCATTCAGAGTTTTTCCCCCTTTGGTTTAAATACTTTCAGCAATTTTAAATGACTCTACTTCATCCTATAGTTATTTTATTTTATTTTCACGATCTTTACAATTTAATATAGATGTATTAAAATTTTCTTTTAGTTATTGATATTGTTTTAAAATTACATATTTTTATTTTAAAATAGAATTGTGTTTATTTTGAAGTGAGTTGTGCTTTTTTATTAAAGAATCACATTTATTCTATCATTGATAAGTAAAGAGTTAATTTTATAATTGAACAACTATCATAGACAGAGGCATAAGATTGACAGGTTTTTACCTCATATTCTTCCTTAGCTATAAATCACATGTTCACTTTCATATTTTGTGGCTCTTTCTCTGAATAATATTTAGAAGAGATACTTGAGTCTTCAAACACACTCCCTGTATCTTTCATATTTCTTTTCACTTTGTGATCATAACCAGTTTTCTTATAGTTTTTCTTCTCCATCTTTATTTTATTTTATTTTATCTGGGAGTAGTATGGTCTAATATAACCCATCTATTTTCATCCATATCATCTTATGTTTATGGATCCTTTCTCATATTTTGTTAAGGATTTCTTGAAGCCTCTTTTCTTCTTATAGAATTTTAAAAAATTCCAGGCTAATAGATCCATTTTCATATCATAATCTAAGTAGTATGAATCTTTTGAGATTTTGATACCTTATCTCGATTTATTTTTAGGTTTTTGAGATGTAACTTTAAGGGCTATATTCTCCCTTTTCACTATCTTTTGATCTCCAGCTTCAACTTTTATCTCTAATTTTTTCATCATCAGTATTCCAATTAATTCTTTCATAGTCAAAAATTTGACTAGAGATAATTATTGAATAACTATAAATATGACATTTCATTTTGTGGGAAACACTCTCAGTAATTTCAGTGCTAGATTAGATTGAGTAATTGGATCTCCCAAGGAAACAATATTATTGACAATTTTTTTAACTTTCCATTCATTTGTGTGGTTCTTTAACCATCATACATTTTAAAGTGGTCAAACATTAGTCTTGAAATAGCATACATCATCTGTATGATATTATCATTTTGTTCATATGAAATATCAATTGTCCACCACATTTCATAAGCATTAGGAGATTGTAATACTCGATTGATTTCTTTAGGACCAAGTCTATAAATGATAACATTCATTTCTCTTGATTTGATATCATACTCAACTTCTTTTGCATCATCCCATATTTTTGGATTTTTAGGAATTTCTTAAGGAGTATTGATCTTTATATAAACTTTAAATCCAAGTTTATTAATATAGATGACCATTTGTGATTTCCAGAATCAATAGTTATCAGTGTTGAAATATGGAGCATTAATCATAGATATATCTTCTATAAGATCAACCATTAACATCTATTTTTCATAGAACTTATACCTTTGATCTTGCTAGATATTTTTCACAAAACATATCCTTTGATACCAAGTATTAGGTCAAAATAATAAAAATATACACAAGAGGGGGTGAATTGTGTCTTTCCAATATTCTTGATAGATTCTAGGTTTTAAATTTCTTGAAGATTTAATAAGATGTACAATGTTCTCTTCTATAAGTAATTTAAAAAGTGGATAAATAGTAAATAAGAACCCAATAATTTTTATAGTGGTTCCGGGAATAATGATCCCATAGTCCATTCCACCAACACTCTCTTTGTGAGATTGATGATTTTCACTAGAATGGTTCTCTTATCATAATATCTTCAAACAACAATTAAGTATAGGTAGTTGACACATTACAAGGATTTCATAGGCCCTTATGGTTCTTTTATAGGGAACTAGTTTCTCCACAGCTTAGTGCAAGAAATTGACACTTAACCATGACTTAGTGCGAGCATTTGAAGCTCAAAAAAATCAAAAGAGTTTGATTTGATTGAATTAATAGGATCTTGATCACAGTTGAAATAGAAATTGATAGAATATAGATCTTCTTCTTTAAAGATGAATGTCATTAAGTAAGGATATCTTTAAAGAGATAATGGTTACAAATGACCTTAAATAAGAATGGAAAAAAATAGCAGTAGTTACACAATCGTATGAGGTTGAAATATGTATATCTTTAAAGTGTATCCTCTTCAATAAATAACAGTCATTCAATATTTGCAACAAATTTTTATTTAAAAGATATTAAAAAATATACAGTCATATATCATATGTATATAAAGTGAAAATACTCTAGTCAAATATATAGAACACACAACTTTCTTCATTTAGAGAAGATCCTAGAATGTCTCCTTACAGATCAAAATCATTCAAATTGAAATCATTTAAGGGAGTCATAACCTCCCTTATAAATAAAAATGATTTACTCTCTTGAATATGTGTCTTTAAAATGATCATAATTTGCCTTTGAATCAGTCATAAAATATATTGGAAATGATATTTAATTCCACTGAGACCATTGAAAAAATCAAGGATAATATCTTTAATAAAAACTCTATCATTGAATAGTCAAACGTAGGGTTCCTCCTTGTGATTAAAAAAACCAAACGTAGGGTTGATGTAACATAGATTTGTTTCTTAAAACGTAGGGTTTCTTATCCATATGTTTTGTTTTCTCAAATGTAAGGTTTCATCCAAACATAGGGTTGATGGACCATACTTTCATGATAAGATGGGGTATATGATCCATTCACACTATTTTCAAAAGTAATATTCCTTTCTTATGTTACGCTTTCACACATAGGGTATGCAAATTGTTTCCATAATATGTTAAAACATATTCTGAACACTTTAACAAATATTTCCTACGAATCAATATCTTGAATAAAATTTCAAAATAAATATCTCAATGAATATTAATTTCTTGAAATTCACTTCAAGTAATTTCATTAGTAAAACAAACAGGGGTATTTTTGAGCATCAAAATCAATAATATTTATAGGGTATCGTTGAGACAATACATTCACAACATTTTTAATGCTTATCACTTCAGTTATCAATATTGTTGTAAAATCGTCATTATAGTGGAAGAATATGAACTATAATTCCTCAAGTGGTTTCCACACATGCTCTATAAATCTTGAAACATCACTATTTGTATTATAAGTGCTATCATGTAGGAAAAATATTCCATTTATCATTCATCATTGATCATAACAAGGAGTCTTTCAATCTTGAAATAATTCTTCTCGGGTTTTCTCGATATTGAGATGGAGGAGGATTGCATCTCATTATCAAGAGAATTATTGAGAAGTTATCTCTAGATATTTAAGATAATTCTTTGGGGGAATCTATGGAGCGGAAAATTATTACTCTCCTATAAAATGATATTATTTTTATTATATAATTAGGTTTAAAAATTAGTAATTTCACATAAGACCTTAACTAATTTTTATCCTAAATAAACCCCATGTAAAAGAATATTGATAATATTATTATTATATTCCATTACATGTTATGACATATGAATATTTAATATCATTTATTAAGTAAATAAATAAATATTTATTTAAATTAAATATATCATTTCCATCGGGTCCTTAACCTATCCCATCAATCCTCCTTGAAATTTATCAAACCTCAAATAAAAACGATTTATTTACATGAATTAATATCTTTATATTTTTATTTCAATAATTAATAAACATTATATTCAATAACTGGTGAATAGATATTTATTTAATATTAAATTAACATATATTATAAACTCTAATGACCAATTATTGAATTTATATCATCAAGAAACAAGAATAATTATGAAACCATATGTCAGGTATAATATTTATTTTAAATATTACATTCAAATAAAATTTAATTATGTTTCTGAAGACACTTAGTGTGTGAACCGCTAAACCTCTTTTTTAGTGGAATCAGGTGAAATTTTATAAAGTTCAAGATCAATGTTTTGTAACATAGACACCCATAGAGAAAAAATTTAACATCACATTGAATAAAAATTTATACGAATGATTACTATGTAGTATGGTCCCTTTGCCTCGATATCTCAACAAGAAGGTTTCATACTTACTTTATCAACCTATATGATTACTTTATAATTATTTGAAAGCCTAAAATGAACTCATTGATAAATAGACATTTCCATAGAGTTTACTAGACAGTTCTATTTCAATCAAAGGAGTAGATATATCTTCTTCTATTAACTCGAAAGGAATAAATTCTTTCTTGGATTATTCAATTAATGTCATATCATTTATGAAACACCCAACATACCTTACCCCACTATGAGAATATGCCATCATTGTTTTTTTCAATTCATAAAATTATTTGATTCATGATATATATTAATTATAATGTTACATCTAAGGACCAAGACACATGTTTGAAGATATAAAAATCCAATTACATATATAAGATGAAAAATTATTATTAGTGTCTCTCTCCTCATAACCTCCTATCTTAAAGATTACAAAGTGTTAAAATTAATGAGAATAAAAATAATTTTCTTATGAGAATCCAAAACTTGATAATCAAAACATCATATGTGTCATGTTATAAATATATCATTTATATCACTAGGAATATGTTTAATAATATTTTCATGACATGTCCAGGTTCTTATTATAACGGGGAACTACGATAAGATTTTACTGAAAAAAATATTCCAAGGATTTTATTACATTAATTTTCTATTGAATAAAAATCATCATGTGATATTATATTTATTAATATTATGGTAATAAATAATAAAATTTTAGTTAGTTCTTGGGAACTAACTCCAATATTCTCCCACCTACACTAGAGCCAACTACTAACAACTTTTAGTATGATAGATCGTAAATGATATTCATTCTTATGATAAGACATGGAAATATTCAATAGGTTTAACCCATTCTATTCCATGGAAAATGTTCTTACTATGACCTAAACTGTAATGAACTAGAATTTTATCAATGAATTTTACCTTCTTATATCATAAAACACGTACATCACATAGAGAATACAATAAAAAAATTATTCTAATAAATTAAGAATGATACATTAGTCATAAAATAAACCAATAAAAATTCTGAATATTATAGCACGATAATAAATAGGAAATAATATAATAAGAATGGGAAAATTTTGATCTGCTCAATCCACTAGAATAACCACACTCACGAATAAAGTTATAGAAATAAAACATAATGTTAATAATAAAATATTTATTTTGAAGATGAAACTATATATAAACTTAATAAAAAATATAATTGAATGAAGAATGAATGAAATAAGAGGTATTTATATAAATCAAGAAACCTATACCATTGGAATAGTAACATGACCATTGGAATAGTCATCTGACCTTTAGGAATAGTAATATGGCTGTTAAAATAGTAACCTCACCTATTAAAGTATAAATAAAATTTAGGTATCTTATAAATGAAAATATTATATCTTTATATCATGGTATAATTAAATACATGTTTTAACAATTATAAAATAATTGTAGGTATTTTTGTAAAATGTAAGTGTTTATTTAATATTTTATAATTAATATAATGATTTAAATGAAAATATATTTTCATAAAATAGTCTAATAAATTAATATTATGTTTTATTTTAATTATAAGATAATATCATGAGACCTTAATTAATTTTTAAAAGGGTCATAAAATCGATTATAATATTAAAATATGCTTTTTTTCAAATAACTGATTATTTTATTTAAAAATAAAATTTCTCATACTTTGAATATTATTTTTAAAAAATGGATTCTATTTTTGAGATTTACTCATCTAAAAATGGTTAGGGTTAATTTTTGGTATTTTTCCAAAATAGTTGATTTTTTGGTGAATAGCGAAATACCATAATTTTTGGTATTTAACCTAATAAATCTAGGACTTGGTAGAAACCAATTCAACCAAATATTATTAAAAAATATAAAATTCATGATATTAAAATAGGGATTTATAAATAAGGGTATTAAATACACCACGTTCATCTTCCTAAAAAAACTGTGAGCAAAAGTTCAGTGCCAAAAAGGACCATCCAAAGCTTGCCTCCACAATTACTCTCTTTGATAGAGCATCAAAAACCTGATTGGATTACCTATAAACAAGTGTCAAATCAAGATAAATATGTTTGATAAGTTGGATACATTCAATATAGGGTGACAGTATTCTCTATGGGACATTCTTGGACAAGTTTTTCAAGATATCAACCACCACGGTCAAATCCGTTTACATCTAGAGGAAATTCCAGCCATTATGGATAACATGTTTGATGTACTTAATCATGGAACATAACATAGATTTAATGCCACATCCATTTCCATTGAAGTGGTATAATCAACCTTTAATGAAACCCCAATGGGTATGAAAGACACCACAACAACCTAAAGGCCTAGGTGCACCTAACGCCACCCCATCCACATTAACATTCAGCTAAGAGGGGATTGGAGGGATCCCCCCAATCAACCTCATCACTAGTGGTTTTTCGTTATTTCTATAAACACCAATGTTTCTTATAATAATAATATCAAAAACATAATTTTTCATGCAACTTGTATGTATCTTAGAGGAAATGGTAATAATCATGTGAACAACCCTTATCCCTATATGAAGAGCAGGTGTTTGATTCTCAAATTCCATCCCATTTTTTTCCTCCAAACATGATCAATAATAGTAGAATCTTCAAAAATAAGCATTCCTTGAACCTATTTTCTACTATTAGCAATAGGTATGGAATTTATAATTCCCTCTAAGTAGTCCATGTGCAACCTATATCCAATAATATCTTACAAGTAATTTCAAATCTTACATGTGAAAGTGTAGGTAACCATTACATGGTTAATATTATCCTCATCTTGTAAACAGAAATTATAGTCTTAGATAAGATAAAACCTCATTTATTTCAGTATGATGTGCATAAGAATCCTACTCTTCTAGATCCTTTAGATAAGAAACATAAATTATGGGTGAATGTAAGATTTCCTAAATATCAAAATCCATCGAAGGATAGGGGCATGGACATCACATTATGCATGTACCATTCTTTGATACTAAGATGACCAGTGGAGTTTGGTTCCCATATGAGAGTATCCCTATCAATAAAATCATACCTCTAAATTTCAATCCAAAACTAAAAATGAATAAATACATATGTATCAATATCATTAGATTAGATATCAGCAATTAAGGAATGATTCATGGATTGGGGGATAACCACAACCTCATATAGAGTCCTAGTTAGCCAAGGTGTACTCAAATAATTCAAATTAGTTAGCCTACAAAACAACTATTTTGAGAATTATAAATGGTAATTGTAATAAAATTTTATGGATTTCCAAATTAGAGAGGATAAGTAAAAGGAGTATCCAACATGCAATTTTGGAGTAAATATTTTTGAAAGGAACTCCATTGAGTTTTCATTAGATGTAAGGATATTCTAAGTGGATTTACTGAGAATGGATTCATTGAAAAGACTCAAATATTTAATACCCAATCCACTCATGTCAATGGGAGGAGCTCTTTAATACCCAATCTACCCAGTCCATATAAAATTTCTAATCAGACCCTGGAGATTTTTAATGAGGGACTTGGGATATCTATACATAGAGAAATCATAGAAAAATATGGAAGTGATCATAGAGTTGACAAGGAAAAATATTCATTATTAATATATGGATTTCCCTTTCCATGTTTCCTTATGATCAATAATTTTGTGATATGTATTTTTGAGATAAAACTCTTAACTTTACAAAAAAAGAATGGTACCCCAAGTTAAGTAAAGGGCATAGAACCTCTCTTCATCCTAAGAGATATGGAAACTCTGTTTTTCTTATTGATGGGAACCCCATCTCTAATGACTACAAATTATTTGTTCTAACTGATAACCTAACTACACAATTCTTCATAATTCCAAATATATATTTGATAAAAGATATTGTTTACCTACTAGATTTCCTAAAAAGAAGATTATCATCAGCATACAATAGGTGAAAATCTGTATAAATCCCACTACCAACCATGATATGGTTAGATAAACTAGCCTCAATAAGATCATTGATACAAAAACTCAAATAGTCTTCATCCAAGGAAAAAACGAGTCCAAAGAGGGGATTATCTTGCCTAACACCCCTGGAACATTGAGAGAATCCCCTTAAATATCTATTAACAAGGATGGATAACCTGTCACTCTTGAGAATGGTGTGAATAAAGTTGATGAAGGTGTTAGAGAAGCAATTATTTTTAATAATTGTGAGAATAAAGAACCATTTTAATGTTTAAAAGGCTTTCGAGATATCAATTTTCCAAGAAATATTTACATCTTTCACCTTCTTCTTCATGAAATTGATGAATTTAGAGGAAGTGAGAATGCAGTTCTAAATGTTCCTTCTATGAAAAAATACAAACTAATTCAGAGTTATGATTTCTTTGGAAATATTCCTCAGACTTTTAGAAATTATTTTTATGATGATTTTTGATGTGGTATTACCAATTTCAACTAGCTTGAAATCCTTGATGTCCATAGCATTGTCCTTGTTCAATATTAGATAAATGAAGTTAGTGGTAACTCCATATGGAATGTATTTATGGCTAAAAAATTCCCTCATTGCATTAGTGACTTCATCATGCATGATTTATCAATTGAACAAGAATAACTTATTGGTGAAACCATACAAATCTATCACACTATCAATGTTTAGGGAGAATAGGGATAACTCAATCTCCTTTTCCCAAGGGGACTCAACTAATTTCTTATTTTTTTGATCATCAATTCTAGGAGTAATGTTATAACATCCCGCCTTTTTATAACATAAACTTTCATTACATTACACAAAACTGAGGATCTTTAAGGTCTAGTGTCTTGGAAACCAGGAACATAATACATGAAAACAACATAAAACATTCTTCGTAAACACTTGAAAGGCATCTCCTTAAGTTCATTCTAGGTTCATTATTGCATCTCATAACCTGGGGACATACATCAAAAGAAAGGGTGAGCAGAAGGCCCAGTAAGGGAAACAAGAGGAACATTTTACATGTAAACTTGATATACTTCAATAAGGACATGAAAAGAACTTTAAGGCATGAGAAAGAAATCATGAGGCATTTCATAATAAAAACAACATTTTTCATAACTTGAAGATGTGGCTACATCATTTAACATAGACAATCATGAACATATCACCAAGGTCCATCCTCAAGGTGTCATTTGAAAATTACCAAGGTTATTCACCAAGGTATCGTGAAAATTGTAATCTCTAGTGGTTACATCATTACCCAATGCATTGGAGCGCTATCAGGGCGCACCCTTAAATTTGACTTTATTATCATGTGAGCCACATATATCATCATCAAACATTTCATAAATAACCCATATAGAATAAAAGAAATGGGTTTCATTTCATAATCATAAATTTTTTAAAACTACTTTAAAGACATGATCTTTATGGCACTTTAAACCCACGGAAGGGGAGAGCGGGTTTCATGTATGAAATTCCCAGAATTTGAAATAAAAAATTTTGATATATATGTGAATACCCTTGTAGAAATAAGAGCTTTGAGTATTCACTTTATAACATAAAATAATTTTGAGAAAAGAGAGAGGCATTTTGAGACGAAAATTCTGCAGCATAACGACTATGTTTCGGGGTTTTAGAAATCATTGAAAAGAGAGGGGACATGAGTCAAACACTCATAAATGACCCATAACACAGTAGAGCGACATAATATAAAGGATTTGAGAGCATGGTAATGAAATTTTAAAGATATACCATATGAAATGAAGAACATGAAAGGAAGACAAAAATAATATTTCTCTTATGAAAATTCGGCAGCCTAACAGTGTTACATAAACTTCAACCCAAAAAATGAATTGATGAGATCAAATAGGGTATCTCATCATATGAACATAAAAGTTCAGTATGATAGATATATATATCATACCCCAACATAATGAAAAGGAACTTGCAAGACTTGACATGGAATTAGAACTTTGAAAAGGAGAAGGGTGAAAGAATCCCTTAAAAATTCGGCAGCCTAACTGCGCCACTTAAAACTTCAAAATACTGAATTGAAGCGATCAAATGGGGTCTCTCATCATATGAACATAAGAGTCCAGTATGATATATATATAGATCATACCCCAATATAACAAAAATGAACTTGAAATAATTGACATGAAAGTAGAACTTCAAAACGAGAAGGGTGAAGAACCACTTAAAAATTCGGCAGCCTAACGGCGCCACTTAAAACTTCAAAATACTGAATTGAAGCGATCAAATGGGGTATCTCATCATATGAACATAAGATTCCAGTATGATAGATATAGAGATCATACCCCAATATAACAAAAAGTAACTTGAAATAATTGACGTGAAAGTAGAACTTCAAAACGAGAGAAGGGTGAAGAACCACTTAAAAATTCGGCAGCCTAACGGCGCCACTTAAAACATCAAAATACTGAATTGAAGCGATAAAATGGGGTCTCTCATCATATGATCATAAAAGATAAGTATGATAAATTTAGAGATCATACCCCAACATAATAAAAAGGAACATGAAAGACTTGAATGAAAATAGAACTTGAAAACGAGGAAGGTGAAAGAATCCCTCAAAAATTTGGCAGCCTAACGGCGCCACTTAAACATTCTTAAAACAAATTGATGAGAGCAAGGGGGGTATCTCATCATATGAACATGAAATAGACAGTAGGATGAATATAAAAGAACATCCTCCCACATAAGAACATGGAGTATAAAAGAAATGACATAAAAGAGATTACTTGAAAAGAAAGAGAGAGGTCGGATCCCTTACCTTAAAACGTGACTCTTGAAACTCAAAGGATTGGACCATGAGGGCTTGGGGGCACCTTGGGAGGACTCTTTAGGAGGTAAGAATACCAGAACTTCGTTGGGGGAGAGTTGGGAGTGAAAAATAAAGGAGGAAAGGGTGGGTATTTATAGGGAAAGTGAGGGGACAAAGCATTAATGGCCAAGGGACACCTCACATGTGCTTTTCTCAAACCCATGTGCTCTCCCTTGGCATTTATCATGGAGTTAGGCCACATGGGGCCCCCAAAACAATAATTCATCACCCTTGGCCGGCCAACCCTCAAAAGATCTCATGACATCATCATGACACCGTTATGATGTCATTAAACATACTGAAACCCTAAAACTGTATTTTTACTATTCACTGAAAATTCAACTTTCTCAGAAAAATCTCAAAATTTCACATTAACCAAATATCAATGCTCTGATTTCAAAAATGAAATCCATTTTATAAAAATAATTTTCTAAATATTTTTAATTTAATTTTTAAATAAAAACACTATTCATCAAAAATTCATTTTTTTTTCAGAAAAATCCCCAAAAATTACCTTAACATAATATCGATGCTCTGAGTTCAAAAATAAAGTCATTTTTATAAAAATAATTTTCTAATTATTTTTAATTAAATTTTTAATTAAAAAACACTATTCATCCGAAAAAACTAATACTTGAATAATAATTTATGAAACCGTTATTTAACCATTTTATTGAATCACATTACTTAATCAAGGTGCCTAGATTATTTTAAAACTTTCTTTAAGTGAGATTACTAATCCATTTGGTCACCTTACTAATCCTAAGCGTAAAATCACTATTCATAATTTACTATTCATCAAAAATTAGGTTGATCTTATTAGACTCCAAATTTTGTACTGAACATAATTGTAGAAGACCATTTTTTGAAAATCATTACACATTTTTAATTATTTAAGGTTTACATAAACATTTTTAAAATATCCTTTTTCTAAAATTCATTGAAAATATGCATACTATATTTATCCGGTCATTTCAAAATTCATAAACTTCATAATAAGAAGAAATCCCAATTTTTATTTAAAACAAGGATTACACAAGGTAGTTACGGTCTCGTTACATAGCCCCTTATAATACCAGCATAGGACCTAAGAGTAAGGTGTGCTAGGGTGATAGAAGCTTGGGGCGGCTCAGTCAACATTGCACGAGTAGTAATTTCTATCAGTTTGAACTTCTCACGAAGGCGATTCCGTTCCAGCTTCACATGATGAAGTTCGGCTTGGATTTGATCCAGAGCAAAGCCCAATGGTGCTACCTCCTTCCCAAGCTCTATTAGATGGGCTTCGATCGGTCCAAGACTACTAGGTGAGGCCATCAAATCTTCTTTCTATAATAGTTAACCAATATTACTTATATTTGGAGACAATAATCAAAACATTTTGTTCACAGTGGTCATATTGACCTATGGTCATATAACAGTCAAAACCCACTGGTCTCATTTTAATTATAATCATGTTTATAAATTTTTTTTGTTGAGTATAAAAATAAAATAAAATAACACATGAAATTAGGGAACAAGATTTATTCAAAATTTCGGGCCGTTACAATCTTCCCCCCTTAAGAAATTGCGTCCTCGCAATTTTTAAAATTGGGTTTTGAAATTTCATTTAAAGTCCCACATCGGAAAAAGAGTCAGTAACACCATTACTTTAAAAGAAAGAAAAGGAAGTACAAAGGCCACCCGAGTTTACTCATACTAGGATTCCATGTAGGGAATATGGACATGGAGGAGAAAACAAAGGGTAACATTCTTAAAGGAGAGTGATAGAAAACATGATTAGGAGGAAGTTAACCACCAGAAAATCCCAAAATTATGATGTGTGCAAGCGGTCTTTGATTACCTAGTAGGAAACGTAAACCAACAACTTTTTTGTTTTACGTTCCTTTTCATAACTTTGAGGAATTCATTTACAACATAGAACAAAAACATAAGGAAATATATCTACCTTCATGTAGAGTTTCATCCTTTAATAAGTTTCTACCCAAAACTAATCTTTTCTCTAAACTATGAGCATTCAAAACTACTTGGTCTCATCAAAACACAAGAATCATCTTCTAGAGAATCACATAATCCACAAAAGATCAACTATCTATTTCTTCTATCTTTAAACATTATCCCAAAAACAGAAAGAGTAAGGTAAAAAAAACTCTTCAAAAAGAACTAATCCCATAAGAATGGAAACTACATTTAAATCTCCAAGTTCCATGGTACTACCCAAAGTTCATCATAGTCCATTCCGTAAATAATGGTCCTTAAGATTCCTCAAAATAAACCAAACTAAGATTGAAACCCAAATACAAGAAATATTTGATAACATAGTCTTCCAAAATAAAGTTCATTGTTCATCTCCAAACAACATCAACCACTCCTAACATCTTATAACAAAAGTAGCTAACCTAAACATATTTTATCCAAGATAGGCTAATCATTCTCGTAAGTAACCTAAATTACTATAAGTCCACCTTAAATTCATCGATTCTTCAAAATATAAGTCAACCTTACTCCTCAATGAAAATACCGTTGTAATCTATTTACCTCGATCATATAGGGTCCCCAAAATAGTGAACGTCTTCCAAAATAAAAATCATATTTTAATCCCCTAATCATCTCTGTCATCTTAATACGACAATCATATCATTTCCTATCACATTGGTTGTTGAGACATGTTCTTCCATTTCCCGCCATTAACTAAGAAAAGAAACTATAATTAGGGGCTTAAATACTTAGCCAATAATCAAGAAAAGAAACTTAAAGCATATAAGGACAACTTGTAGTTGAAAAGTATACCCTAACTTGTGATCCCCTAGGTTCCCATCTAGGTTATCCATGATCATATATTCTTATGTGAACCTTTATTTTATTTTATCTTTGATCCTTTAACAATGGTTCATACTAAGCTTATGAATTTACCAAAGCATATCCCCCGGGAGTGTCGTAACCAAGAGTGCAGCAAGGCCCGTTGTCGTGTACCAGTTCCCGTTCGAGTCTAGCTCAAAGCGGTGTTTTCGGGTTTTACCCCTATGTACATCTGTGCCAGAGCCACCTCTACCTGCTCGTATCCAGACAGGGATGTATTTGCTTGGAAACCCCTTACTCAATACTCACCAAAATACCAGGAAGATTTCCTATATTTAAACTTTTCTATAGGGTTCTTCCTAAAGTTTTTATATCCTAATTTCCACAAATAACTAAACCATCCTTTGATACCAACTATAACATCCCGCCTTTTTATAACATAAACTTTCATTACATTACACAAAACTGAGGATCTTTAAGGTCTAGTGTCTTGGAAACCAGGAACATAATACATGAAAACAACATAAAACATTCTTCGTAAACACTTGAAAGGCGTCTCCTTAAGTTCATTCTAGGTTCATTACTGCATCTCATAACCTGGGGACATACATCAAAAGAAAGGGTGAGCAGAAGGCCCAGTAAGGGAAACAAGAGGAACATTTTACATGTAAACTTGATATACTTCAATAAGGACATGAAAAGAACTTTAAGGCATGAGAAAGAAATCATGAGGCATTTCATAATAAAAACAACATTTTTCATAACTTGAAGATGTGGCTACATCATTTAACATAGACAATCATGAACATATCACCAAGGTCCATCCCCAAGGTGTCATTTGAAAATTACCAAGGTTATTCACCAAGGTATCGTGAAAATTGTAATCTCTAGTGGTTACATCATTACCCAATGCATTGGAGCGCTATCAGGGCGCACCCTTAAATTTGCCTTTATTATCATGTGAGCCACATATATCATCATCAAACATTTCATAAATAACCCATATAGAATAAAAGAAATGGGTTTCATTTCATAATCATAACTTTTTAAAAACTACTTTAAAGACATGATCTTTATGGCACTTTAAACCCACGGAAGGGGAGAGCGGGTTTCATGTATGAAATTCCCAGAATTTGAAATAAAACATTTTGATATATATGTGAATACCCTTTTAGAAATAAGAGCTTTGAGTATTCACATTATAACATAAAATAATTTTGAGAAAAGAGAGAGGCATTTTGAGACGAAAATTCTGCAGCATAACGACTATGTTTCGGGGTTTTAGAAATCATTGAAAAGAGAGGGGACATGAGTCAAACACTCATAAATGACCCATAACACAGTAGAGCGACATAATATAAAGGATTTGAGAGCATGGTAATGAAATTTTAAAGATATACCATATGAAATGAAGAACATGAAAGGAAGACAAAAATAATATTTCTCTTATGAAAATTCGGCAGCCTAACAGTGTTACATAAACTTCAACCCAAAAAATGAATTGATGAGATCAAATAGGGTATCTAATCATATGAACATAAAAGTTCAGTATGATAGATATAGATATCATACCCCAACATAATGAAAAGGAACTTGCAAGACTTGACATGGAATTAGAACTTTGAAAAGGAGAAGGGTGAAAGAATCCCTTAAAAATTCGGCAGCCTAACTGCGCCACTTAAAACATCAAAATACTGAATTGAAGCAATCAAATGGGGTCTCTCATCATATGAACATAAGAGTCCAGTATGATATATATATAGATCATACCCCAATATAACAAAAATGAACTTGAAATAATTGACATGAAAGTAGAACTTCAAAACGAGAAGGGTGAAGAACCACTTAAAAATTCGGCAGCCTAACAGCGCCACTTAAAACTTCAAAATACTGAATTGAAGCGATCAAATGGGGTCTCTCATCATATGAACATAAGAGTCCAGTATGATAGATATAGAGATCATACCCCAATATAACAAAAAGTAACTTGAAATAATTGACGTGAAAGTAGAACTTCAAAACGAGAGAAGGGTGAAGAACCACTTAAAAATTCGGCAGCCTAACGGCGCCACTTAAAACATCAAAATACTGAATTGAAGCGATCAAATGGGGTATCTCATCATATGATCATAAAAGATAAGTATGATAAATTTAGAGATCATACCCCAACATAATAAAAAGGAACATGAAATACTTGAATGAAAATAGAACTTGAAAACGAGGAAGGTGAAAGAATCCCTCAAAAATTCGGCAGCCTAACGGCGCCACTTAAACATTCTTAAAACAAATTGATGAGAGCAAGGGGGGTCTCTCATCATATGAACATGAAATAGACAGTAGGATGAATATAAAAGAACATCCTCCCACATAAGAACATGGAGTATAAAAGAAATGACATAAAAGAGATTACTTGAAAAGAAAGAGAGAGGTCGGATCCCTTACCTTAAAACGTGACTCTTGAAACTCAAAGGATTGGACCATGAGGGCTTGGGGGCACCTTGGGAGGACTCTTTAGGAGGTAAGAAGACCAGAACTTCGTTGGGGGAGAGTTGGGAGTGAAAAATAAAGGAGGAAAGGGTGGGTATTTATAGGGAAAGTGAGGGGACAAAGCATTAATGGCCAAGGGACACCTCACATGTGCTTTTCTCAAACCCATGTGCTCTCCCTTGGCATTTATCATGGAGTTAGGCCACATGGGGCCCCCAAAACAATAATTCATCACCCTTGGCCGGCCAAACCTCAAAAGATCTCATGACATCATCATGACACCATTATGATGTCATTAAACATACTGAAACCCTAAAACTGTATTTTTACTATTCACTGAAAATTCAACTTTCTCAGAAAAATCTCAAAATTTAACATTAACCAAATATCAATGATCTGATTTCAAAAATGAAATCCATTTTATAAAAATAATTTTCTAAATAATTTTAATTTAATTTTTAAATAAAAACACTATTCATCGAAAATTCATTTTTTTTTCAGAAAAATCCCCAAAAATTACCTTAACATAATATCGATGCTCTGAGTTCAAAAATAAAGTCATTTTTATAAAAATAATTTTCTAATTATTTTTAATTAAATTTTTAATTAAAAAACACTATTCATCCGAAAAAACTAATACTTGAATAATAATTTATGAAACCGTTATTTAACCATTTTATTGAATCACATTACTTAATCAAGGTGCCTAGATTATTTTAAAACTTTCTTTAAGTGAGATTACTAATCCATTTGGTCACCTTACTAATCCTAAGCGTAAAATCACTATTCATAATTTACTATTCATCAAAAATTAGGTTGATCTTATTAGACTCCAAATTTTGTACTGAACATAATTGTAGAAGACCATTTTTTGAAAATCATTACACATTTTTAATTATTTAAGGTTTACATAAACATTTTTAAAATATCCTTTTTCTAAAAATCATCGAAAATATGCATACTATATTTATCCGGTCATTTCAAAATTCATAAACTTCATCATAAGAAGAAATCCCAATTTTTATTTAAAATAAGGATTACACAAGGTAGTTACGGTCTCGTTACATAGCCCCTTATAATACCAGCATAGGACCTAAGAGTAAGGTGTGTTAGGGTGATAGAAGCTTGGGGCGGCTCAGTCAACATTGCACGAGTAGTAATTTCTATCAGTTTGAACTTCTCACGAAGGCGATTCCGTTCCAGCTTCACATGATGAAGTTCGGCTTGGATTTGATCCAGAGCAAATCCCAATGGTGCTACCTCCTTCCCAAGCTCTGTTAGATGGGCTTTGATCGGTCCAAGACTACTAGGTGAGGCCATCAAATCTTCTTTCTATAATAGTTAACCAAGATTACTTATATTTGGAGACAATAATCAAAACATTTTGTTCACAGTGGTCATATTGACCGATGGTCATATAACAGTCAAAACCCACTGGTCTCATTTTAATTATAATCATGTTTATAAAATTTTTTTGTTGAGTATAAAAATAAAATAAAATAACACATGAAATTAGGGAACAAGATTTATTCAAAATTTCGGGCCGTTACAAATGTTATCAATTATCATGTGAGTATTTCCATCTATGTTCCCTAATATCTAGTCACAAAATTGGAAATATCATTTATTTAAGTTTGAAGGCATCAATTAATGTTGAGATAAGTGACCCCATCCTAATATTATTTTCTCCATAAAGGAATTGAAGGAATTTTGATCCTCTATCCCCTTCCTTCATCCATATTACATTGAATTGTGACTCAGAAAAATTCTCTTTGATATTGCGCAAGTTATCAAGTTTAGAGATGTCTTGTAAGTCTTATGAAGAGGGAATGATTTGAAATTGATTAATATTATGGTAGTGTACTAGATGATTTTAAGTAGCCTTGATCTCCTAATCAATATTGGAAAATGATTCCTTGCTCTATTTCTTTAGAATCATTTTTTGTGTTCTTCAATTTGGAGGATAAAATTTGAATGGGGATGCCAGATTTCAAGATTTTCCTTGCATCCAAGAAAATATCCCTACATACTGGGATAACCAACCAAGCATTGTTGAATTTGAATGGAATGGGGGATTATCTAGATCCACCAAAGAGTATTTAAATCATAAAAGGTTTTTGATAAGAATGATTCTTTGGAAGAATGAGACTAATGAAATTAATCATATCATTCCTATCATCAACTTGGACAAAATACCTATTCAATTTTCTGGATTTCCTTACATTTAGAGTGTATCTTCACCAATTAAAATCTGCTCCAATAGTGGGTACTTAAACCAGGCTTCATTTATCAATTTAGTATGAAAACTCATTACCTTTCAACCTATTTAAATGGGATCTAATTTTTTCCAAAGGCCTAATAATAGCGTTGAAATCAACCAACATAACCAAATTCTGAGAAATTTGATCATAGATCAAACCCAATTCATCCCATAGATCCCTTATTTTAATATAAAAGTTGAAGGCATAGATATAGGGAACATAAAGAGGATAATTATGCATGTTAGTAGAGATTTAAATAATATGATGACTTTTATTGTAATTGAGAAGATTAACACTATTATATTTAAACACCCATAGAATCTCCCTATCATTCTCATGGAGGTTGTGTTCAACAAGATAGTAACCAATGGAAGTAAATTTAAATTTCTTTCAATTTTTAAACACCATCTATAACCTAGAAAGACAAATCATCATGGGTTTATTTTTCACAACGAGTTGTCTAAGGGCTGTGACTGTGGAAGAATTACTAATCCCCTCATAATTCTAGAAGAGGATATTCATTTTTTGAGTTCTTACCTACCCTATTTTGAGGCCCCTATTGTGTGGATCCATTTTTAACATTCATTTAATTTTCTTTCCTTTTACTTTTTTCATTCACCTCATAAGATTTTAGGTTCAGATGCCTTACCCTCATCATTCGAGTTAGAGGGGTGGGAAATCTCAGAGTCATCAACCAAGAACATTACACTTAGAGGAAAAAACTTGTTGGGGAACTATTATATCTCTAATTCATTTTCATCAACCATCCTTTTTTTTGATTCTTACTAGAGTGTGATTGAGTGAATATATCATCCCTTTCTTAATGTTGGTCCAATTTTTCATCCTGTATGTTTTTTAGAGGGGTGTCCTTCCCATAAAGAATATGTTATGTGCTATATTGTGAGTATTGCACCAAAGATAGATCTAGAAAGGGTGGTGTAGAAAATTGGGTGTCTTATAGGTGCGAACCCTATGAATCAACCCTCTATTTTGAGAAAATCAATGTGTTCAAAGAAGTATTTATCCCCAAATATGGGAGTGTAACAGCCAGTGAGTCTTCAAGGGAGGCATCCTATAAATTAGTCTTCTACTATAAAGTATCCAGAGAGTTTTTTTATAATATATAGAAGCAAAGTATGGGATATATCAGCCTCTTCAGGATATGTATCACTAGGTTTTAGACTTTGGGAAACATAAAAATAAATAAAAGTTTCCTAGTGATGCACCTTTGAGTGAACATTCCTACCTTGATTAGGATCAAAGAAAAAGGAAGGGCCAACTAGGTCACTTGGAGCATCACAATAAAAATTAGATACAATCCTAAAGTATTAAAAAATATAGGTGTCTAAATTTAGATGCTATCCTTTTAGATTCTGTTGTGTTCTCTCATTTGAGTCCTTACTTAGAGAAAGGCCCAAAAGTAGGGTTTCAACATCCTAGGGGATTTTGAGGAGGTCACCATAAGCCTCAGAAACCTACTATGCATCATCTAGGAAAATTTGGGTTATATTCATCCCCACATTAGTTCTCACATGATTAAAAATTAAATCCTTATCCACCTATTTAGCTTCCATAACTCCAACAAGAGAAATCATATCATTGTCCAGGACAATGTACCCCAACTACTTTGATGTATCATCCTACTCATTGGATCCCATACCTTGTGGATATTTCATGGGACTATCAAGTGCAATGAGAATCCTAATAGTTTCCACCACATTATTGGGTGGTCCAATGTAGTCATATGAAGTAGAGGGTAAACTCATTTTCCCCTTGTTATAGGAAGTGGAGGATGCACTCCTTTTTGGTATTTAACATTATAAGCTAAACTCATGATTTTTGAGTCATGATTGATGTATGGATGTTTTAAGAACCCATTATCATAAACACTCCTTCAGTATTTATTTTATTTATTTGTTGGAATCAACACTATTGATATTCTTGATCCAAAATAATAAACTAAAAAATATAATAATAAAAAACACCCCTCTCCTACCCCTATAAATACCACCCCTCACCACCCCTTCTCCTACCATCATATAATCCTTGAATCTTGTCAATTTATACACAATTACATTACTAATACTATTCCACACATCTAAGATATGTTAATCTTAAAAAATACCAATTGAAAGTACCTTAAGGAGGTTCTCAAGGAGATGATATTTAATAGTTAAAAATCCCCCTTTCTCTTTTAAATGCTTTATTTCTTTTAACTTATAATCACCCCTATCCAAGTGACATGTTAAATATATTATAATATATATAATATAATTTTATTGTTCTAATTTAATATCCATCATAAAATATCTTATCTTCTTCTTTTATTATGAAAATGAAAACATCATCTGTGATATGTCGGTTCACCACCTTCATGGAAGACACATTTTTTTCCATTACTGCCTTCAAGTATAGACATAAAACCATTATTATGGTTAACATAGATTTTAATATGTACATTATAACTTGTTTCATGTTATGGAACTAATATATATACATAATATTAAATAAAATGGAACTAGTTTGTGATGATCGAAAAACCACCAAAATAAACTAAACAATTATCATTAACATTTTATCAAATGAATCATCCTCATACCATAGAATGATATATGGGAATATTTAAAAAAATTTAAGTTTATTAATACCATATAATTTTACTTATATATAATTATTCCATTTTGAAATGAACTTCCATAATTTTACACAACTGACCCGACCCTAAAACCTTGAAATGAATGCTCCCAAAATAATGAAATTGAACTTTATATCTCAATAAAATGACCATAAATTAAGTTAATAAAATTATAATAAATAAAGTATATTTAGAAGAGGTTATTAATTAATTAATTAATTAATATAATTTAATTATCTAGGAAATTAAGTGCATGTGAAGAACACATTTGGACATAAGGTATATGATATCTCCAAACCTCTATTTTTTCCTTTGGGTTACGTAGTCTCTCTATTTTACCCAATTAATTTTTTCATTATTCTTATATAATTATCCTAAATTATGTGTATATGTTCTTAAACTGTGTATATATCTCAATTAATCTTTCTTTAATGGGAAATACGTGTTTTATAAGGTTCTCTTATCAATTCCTCTCGATAAGCAAGCCCTATTAAAGGAAACTTCTCTGTTTCTTACCCATTTCCAAGCATAGTACATAAATTTTTTTAATGCACCAATATTTTTATAAAATATATCAATTTATCATGAAAAACTTATTTAGTTCATTTTTTATATAAACAATTGTGACTTTTTCCTCTTTACAGGATCTTTAATATTTTCCTTCAAACTGCAATAAAGTGGTTCATTTATAAAGTTTCCTAAACACTATTTTTCTTGTATTCACTTTAGTTGGACATCATTATTCAAGACATAATATTATTTTTTACGTAATGATTTTACAGAATTTTTAATCCCTTCTTTCATGGATACCATTATGATACACCCTTTGGTTATTCCTTATGACATGATTACAATTCCGATTTCATTCCATGGGTAACTCTTATATTTGATTCTTTATCTGGAACATATATTTATGAACATGTTATGATTGGCACAACTAGATAGAGTTCTAATGCATTGGATAATGTTTCATCTCATGAGACGTCATGTGTGGGGTTAGGGAGTAAACCTAATCCATTATGGGACTTTGTATACAATGTGTTATAGTCTTGGAAGTTAACATTGACTCATGTTGATGTCATGTTATATATTTATTTCACATTCGAACATTTCCATGATCATTTGATTCTATGTGATATATGTTATGCTTCCATATGTTTATTCATGAGACATGCCTTTTATGTTACCATTCTAACTCATGTGCTATGATTTATTCATATGTTTATTCCCTTACTATTATTTTTAGCTCAACCTTTTTTATGTATTCCTCAGGTTATCCTATGCAGATATAGGATCCCAAAGGGAGTTATGGGATCATTATAGAGATTATCTAAAATATTTTTTATTTTCATTTCATGTTTTATAATTATGTATCTAATCTTCCAAATACATAATAATTTTCAATCCTTGGTTTGTATTTCATGGATATTTATGCATAAAAGAATGTAATAGTATGTGTAAATTAATTGGGTCTCTATAGTTGGTATCATAAGATGGTATAGTTTTTTTGGGGATTAGGACTAGAAAAATTTAGTAATAACCCTAGGAATGAATATATCACCATGAATAACCTATGTTGAAACTTAGGGAATCATATTTTAAGATATACTTTTCATTTATAAGTTCTTCCCTATAGGTTTACACTTTCAGTTTTATATAATCATTAGATAAGTATTAAATCAACCTAATTGCTTTTCTCTATATTTTTTTTAGTTAATGGTGGTAAATAGGAGAATCCATGCCAAAAATCAATGTGATAGGAAATGTGACGATTTCCCTAACAGGATTCCAAGCCTGATGGGAACAGGAGACCAAAAATTCATGACAGTACCAGATCAAGTTGATCAAGTTATGAATAATAACTAGAATTGTGTATAACACCCTCCTTTTACTAAGAAATATTAAGTTACAGTCAAACCATTTATCCAATAAATACCTCCTATATTTAACATATCTTCTGATCCCCTCACCACGGAACAATGGATTAACTCCATTAAGAAGATATTCTATGTCATTAAATTATTAGAAGAAGATAAAGTTATAATTGTGGCCAATCACTTTGATGGTAAAACTAATCAGTGGTTGAAACTAATCAAAAACACGAAGTCTATGGAGTAATTTTATTCCATTGATTAGAAAGGATTCAAGAAAATATTTTTCAATATTTTTCCCTAAAATATTTGTCTAATTTTTAAGATGGATTTCCTTAGACTAAAACAAAAGGAAGATAAATCTATTGGGGTGTATGAGGAAAAATTTACAATCCTTGCATGATATTCCCCCAGCTTTGTCATGAATATTTAAAGAATGGTGGATCACTTCTTTAGTGAATTAAATCCAAGTCTATAAAAATCCTTGGTGATTTGAGAATTTGAAAATTATGAAGTGATTATTTTTTTTCCATTAAGGTTGAAATAACTTTTGGCAACTCTCAATGGTCTTGTGGGATAAGAGATAAAAAAGTAAAATGAATTTTAATATGGGAGGATAAACAGATAAATCCCACGATGAAAAGAAAACCCAACATTCAATATATAAAAAGTGTGGGAAGAACCATCTTCAGAACTATCTAAAGGGAACCAGGATATACTTCAAATGTAGAAGAGAGTGGCATTAGGATAATTATTTATGAAAGGATATGAATAATCCCACTAATGTGGAAGAATAAAGGAAGGTTCAAATCAAAACTCAGCCTGTAGTTCATTGTTTCAATTACAAGAAACATGTTCATTATGATAGACAATGCACTAAGACATGGGTTGTCCGAGGAAATAAAAAAACCTCCAAGGTAGTAATGAAGGGAATATTCTATCACTATTACTGATGTGGATCCTAAAAATGATATTGTGACTTGTACACTATTTATTCATTAAATAATAGCGATTGTACTATTTGATTCTAGTTCTATGCATTCTTTCATATCTTTAAACTTTTTTATAACTACTCAAACACCATCTAAAAATATAAAGATTTATTTATCTATGAGAATAGAGAATGGAAAAATCTGGGCATCTAAAGTATGTAACTCCTCCCTGGTTAATGTTTTTGGACTGAACCTCCCAAAAAATATCATCTTACTTCCTTTGGTGGAGTTTTATACTATATTGGTCATATATTGACTATATTAATATAAATCCAAAATTAAGTATCTATAAATGTAAACCAATCTTCACATCCCAAGGACAATCATCTAAATTGTGCTAATTCTATAAAATTGTTTGAAGGAGGTTGAATCTCTTTCAGAATAATCATCTAAATTGTGGATATTATTACCTTATAAGAAAGCATATATATATCAAATGATTGAGACAAATGAGAGAACCATTCTTGAAGAAATTCCCATTATGAGGGACTAAAAATATGTGTTCCATAAAGACTTTCCTAATCTTCCTCCTGAACAATAGGTTTAGTTCTCAATTGATCTTATACCTGGATCTATCCCTATATCAAAAAATCCTTACAGGATGGACACCATTGAGTTAGTAGAACTGAAGAATCAGTTACAATATAATTTAGACAAGGGATTTATATGCCTGAGTGCTTCACCATGGGGTGAACTAGTCCTCTTACTCAAGAAGAAGGATGGATAAATGTTCCTCTTCATTAATTATCGTGAGAAAAAAAATAATGATAAATAAAAATTATCCCCTACCATGGATATATGACTTGTTTAATCAACTATATGGGGTCAAGTGTTTTTCTAAGGTTGAAATTAAGTCAGGATACCACCAATTAAAAGTGAGGAAGGAAGATATTCACAAGACTGCCTTTTGAACATGGTATGGACACTATGAGTTCATAGTGATGCCCTTCAGACTCACCAATGCTCCAAAAATTTTCATGGACATAATGAATAGAGTCGTTAGTGATTATATTGATTTTTTTGTAGTCTATTGATTATATTATGATATACTCCTAGATAAAGGAGGAATATGAGGAGCATTTGAATAATATTATAAAGAATCTACTAAGGGAGAAACTATATTCAAAGTACAGTAAATGTGTGTTCTGGATAGAGGAAGTATCATTCTTGGGGACTGTTTATATGAGAAAAGGGATATATGTAGATCCTTATAAAACAAAGGAAATTGAATAGTGTCATAGACCAACAAATATAATATATATCCATATTTTCCTTAATCTAGATGGGTATTACTAACGATTTGTGAGGAACTTCTCACAATTGTGAAACCCACTAACCAAGATGAATCATAAGAAAGTAAAGTTTGTTTGGACCAGTGAATGTGAGAAATGCTTCAAAGAGTTGAAGAAGAGGATTATCACTGCACCATTACTTATACTCCCAAAAAGTGGGGAACTCTTTGTGTTATACAATGATCCTTCAAAAAAGGGCCTAGACAATGTTCATATGAAAAATGATAAAGTGATAGCCTATACCTCAAGGAAGTTGAAATTTCATGAGAAAAACTATCCCATGCTTGATTTGGAGTTGACAGTTGTGATATTCATGTTGGAAATTTGGTGGCATTATCTATATGGGGAGAAGTGTGAAATATTTACTAATAATAAGAGACTCAAATATATATGCACATTTAAGGATCTTAATATGATCCATCGAAGATGGTTAGAACACATAAAGAATTACTAATCCTCAATCTACATCATCTTGGTAAATCAAATAAAGTGGTAGATGTTCTAAGTAGAAAGGATCCTGTAACTTTATCCATGATGAGAATTTAGTAGGATCTAATATTGTTAGACATTCAAATGATGGACATGGGAATCATGAAGGAAGGTACATCTTCATTCCTTTCACAAATTATTTCTCAACCATCCCTTATAAATAAAATAATGGATTCTCAAAGAAATGATGTGGAAATTCAGAAAAAGGTGGAAGATATATGAAAATGGAAATCCTTAGAGTTTAAAATTGATGAGGAAGGAGTTGTAAGATTTGGGTCAAAAATATGTGTACCATATAATCTAGAGATAAGGAAAGATATTATAAATGATTTCCATAGATCAACCTTCTTTATATACCTATAGAACACAAATATGTATCAAGATCTCCAAGAGGACTATTGGTGGGACAATATGAAGAAGGAGATCTCAAAATACACATCAAAGTGCCTAGTATGTAAGAAAATTAAGAATAAAAGGAAAAGTGTAAGAGAATGATGCAACCATTACCCATACCTACATGGAAATATGAAAACATCACCATTGAATTTATCACTGGACTTACAAATATATCCAACAGAAATAATTCTATATGGGTCATTGTGAATCGTCTTATAAAGTTTTCTCACTTTATTGTGATTCAAGAGGAGTTCTCACTCAGCCAACATTCATATATATACATTAGAGAAGTGGTGGGGATACATGGAGTTCCATTATGAATTATATCTGATTGTGATATGAGATTCACCTCCAAGTTATAGAAAAGTCTCCAACATTATCTAAATATTGAGATGAACTTCTATATGACCTATCACCCCAAACTAATGTTCAATCTGAGTGAACTATTGAGGCATTGAAAGACATGTTGAGAGTATGATAAATGGAATTCAAAAGTAGATGGGATCAACATATTCAACTAGTTGAGTTATATTACAAAAATAATTTCCACTCAAGAATCCAAATCAATCCATGTGAATCCTTTTACAGGAAAAGACATAGGACACATTTATGATGGGATGAAGTTGGTGAGTGTAAGTTTCTAGAATCATAAATGGTTAAGGAGGTGGAAGAAGCTGTTAAAACCATTAAAAATCACATATGATATATATAATGTCAATAGAATAACTATTCAGATAATCATTTAAGAGACTTAGAGTTTGAGTTTGGTGAAAAATTATTTCTACTCATATCTCCATAGAAGAGTGGTGTGAGATTTTGGAGGAAAGGAAATCTAAGTCCCAAGTACATCATCCCCTTCAATATTCTTGATCATGTTAGTGTCATGGCCTATCGAATAGCACTTATACCAACCATGTCTCAAGTACATGATGTAATCTATTTATACCTCTTGAGGAAGTACATACCAGATCCCTCACATGTACAAAAATCAAAGGTGGTATAACTGGAAGATGAACTCTCTTATGAGGAGCAGCCATTGAAGATTTTGGATTGTAGAGACAAGGTTCTATGTAACAAGACCACACAACTAGTCAAGGTACTATGGAGAAAACATAAGTATAAATAGGCAACATGGGAATCAAATGAAGCGATGAAGGATAATTACCCTCAACTGTTTTAACTTTAGTATATAAAATGAAATTTTGAGGATGAAATTTTATAAGGGGGAAGAATGTAATGACCCATAATTTTTTCAATAGAATTTCCCTTGTTATGTCATAAAACAAATACATCACATATAGAACCCAATAAAAATATTATTCACATAAATTAATAATGATACATTAGTCAAAAAATAAACCAATAAGAATTCCAAATATTATAGGAGGACATTAAATAGAAAATAAGATAATAAGAATGGGAAAATTTGGATTTTCTTGATCCATTAGAATAACCGCACTCATGAAAAAATATGTAGAAATAAAATATAATCTTAATAATACTATATTCATTTTTAATATTAGAGTATATATAACCTTAATAGAAAATATTAGATAATTAATAATGAATGAAATAAGAAGTATTTATAAAAATTAAGGAACTTATACTGTTGGAATAATAATGTTACTATTGGAATAGTAATATGACTATTAGAAATAGTAATATAGTTGTTAGAATAGTAACCTCACATATGAAAGTATAAATAAAATTTAGACATCTTATAAATAAAAATATGATACATTTATATCATGGTATAAGTAAATAAATGTTTTAAAAATGATAAATTAAGTGTTGATATTTTTGTAAAATATAAGTGTTATTCAAAATTTTATAATTAATATAATTATTTAAAAGAAAATTTATTTTCATAAAATATATTTATAAATTAATATTATATTTTTTATTAAATATAAAATAATTTTATGTGACCTTAATTAATTTTTCCAAGGGTTATAAAATCAATTATAATATTAAAATATGTTTTTTTCTGAATAAATGATGATTTTAATTAAAAATTAATTTTCTCTTATTTATAAAATTATTTTCATAAAATGGATTCCATTTTTAAAATATACACATAAAAAATGGTTACGGTGAGTTTTTGGTATTTTTCTACAATAGTTGAATTTTTGGTGAATAGTGGAATACAATAATTTTTAGTATGTAACATTATATGATAAATACATGAATTTTTGAATCATATATGATGTATTCCTATTTTAAAAACCCATTATATCAAAACTTACTTCACTATTTTTGGTATTCAGTCTTGGGAATCAAAACTATTGATATTCTTGAGAAAAAATAATAAACTAATGAATATAATAATAAAAACCCCCGTCTCCCCCTATAAATACCAGCCTCACCACCCCTTCTTTGGACACCTTATAAGAATTGTATCTTGTAAATATTATACCTAATTACATTATCAATCCTGTAACCCATGTACAAGATCTATTGGTCTCAACAAAGGACCAATTCCAAGTGACTTAAGGAGTTTTTCTAGGAGAGGACATTCAAGAGGTAAAATAGTCCTTTCTCTTTTAAATTATTTATTTCTTCTACATTATCCTAAAACAAAGTATAAAAAGTGGAATTATAACTCCATTAAAATATATATACTATAATTTTATTATGTTAATTTAATACACATCATCAAATCTCTTATCTTCTCTATTTATTCTAAAAATGAAAACATCATCCGTGATATATCGGTTCACTACCTTTGTAGATGATGAGTTTTAATCTTTCCATTAAATCATTCAAGTCTGGTCATAAAAACATTATTAATATTATTTTTTAAATATATATATTATAACTTTTTTCATGTTCTATAACTAATATATAAGCTTAATATTAAATAAAACAAAACTAGTTTGTGATGATAAAAAACACCAAAATAAACTAAAGAATTATCATTAGCATTTTATCAAATGAATCATCCTCATACCAGAAAAAAATGTTATATGAGACCATTTAAAATTATATATGTTCATTATTAAAATATAATTTCACTTTTGTAGAATTATTTCCATTTGAAAAGAACTTTCATAATTTTACACAAGCGAACCGACCATGAAACAGTGAAACAAACACTCCTAGAATGATGAAATTGATCTTTATAAATCATTGAAATTGTTATAAATGTACTTAATAAAATTATAATAAATTAATTATATGTATAATAGCTTCTAAATTAATTAATTAATTAATCTAATTTTATTATATAGTACATTAAGTGTATGTGCAAAACATATTGAGACATTAGGTAAGGGATCTCTTCAGACCTCTATTTTTTTCCTTTGGGTTATGCTTTATCTCTATTTAAACTAATCAATTTATTAATTATTCTTATATAATTATACTAAATTCTATTTATATTCTCCACACATGTGTATATATCTAAATTCAACTTTTTTTTTGAGGAAATACATGTTTTATAAGGTTCCCTTCTGAATTCCTCTCGATAAACAAGTCTTATTAAAGGGAACTTCACTATTTCTTACCCATTTTAAAGTATAATCCATAAAATATTTTAATACATTTATATTTTTGAAAAACATGTCATTTTATCATGAAAAACTATTTTAGTTTATTTCGGGTTTTATAAAAACAATTATTCATTTTATCTCTTTATGAACTCTTTAATCTTTTTCCTTTAAACCACACTGAAGTGGATCATTTCTAAAGTTTCCTAAACACTATTTTTCATGTATTCACATAAGTTTTAAATCATTATTCATGATATATTATTATTTTTTTACTTTATAATTTTCTTGAAATGATGTAATCCCTTCTTTCATGGATTCCATTATGATACACTCTTTGGTTATGACTTTTGACATGATTACAATGGCCATTTCAATCCACAGGTAACTCTTATGTTTATTCATTATATTTGATTATTTATGTGGCAAAAATATGCATGAACATGCTATTATGGGTGTTCCCATATAGTTCTCAAATGCATTGGGTAATTTTTAGTCCCATGAGACGTCATGTATGAGATTAGGGAGTAAACTTAATCCATTACGGGACTTTGTCCACCATGTGATATAGTACTGATAGTTATCTTTGACTCATTTTTATGTAATGTTTTATGTTGCTTCCAAATTCAAATATTTCCATGATCATATGATTCCATGTTCTATATTTTATTCTTCCATATGTTAATTCATGATGCATTCCTTTTATGTTATGCCTTTTAACTCATGTGCAATGATTTATTCATATGTTTATTCCCTTATTGGTTTTTTAGCTCATCCCATTTGTTTATGTATTCCCCAGGTTATCATATGAAGATGTATGAGATCAAAGGGATTTATGATCTCATTAATGAGATTAATAAAATAAATGTTTTATTTTAGTTTTATGTTTTTTAATTATGTATCTAATCTTCTAAATACACTATATTTTTTGATCCTTGGTATGTATTTCATGGATAGTTATGATTAAAACCATGTAATATTAGGTGTAAAAGGCTTGGGTAACTATATAAACCCACTAGAAAAATCCTCATGAGGTGATAATTCCATTGTATATGTTTCATCCATTGGTGTGACCTTGGATCCTACCCTAATACTACCATTGGAGTATTATCACAATACAATGTGTTATCATATTTACTACTACATAGCATATCAAAATCTTGAACAAAGTTTCATATCATAATTTCTTGTTTATTGATATTATTGGGAAAAAATCCCTAAAGGTTACATTGACATGTTTTTGGGTTGATTGTGTTTGTTGAAAAATCATGTTTCCATGGTTAGTTGTGGAGTTCAAAAGATGTTATTGAAAATGTATGTTAAAAATGATCCATGATAAAGAAATGGATACTCTAGAGGCGGTATAGAAAAGTGTGCATACAAGGTGTTGCTTTTCCCTAGTGTTTTTCAAAATTTTGGGGTCCAAAATTTCACTACTAGAAATTTAGGCTATATCCACGGACCTATAGCCATGGTTTTATAGGTCCGTGGCTATATCCAATTTATAAACATGGTTTAATTAAAAAACCATGCCTAAAATTTACAGTCCCCCTTTTTCCCTAAAATCCGTCGGGCTCCTCCGTTCTCCCCCAATCCATTTGCCGTCCCCCCTTTTTCCCCCCAAATCCATCGGGCTCCTCCTCCGTTCTCCCCCGATACGCGACTCTCCGCGCCATCCTCCTCCATATTCCCCCGATCATCGACCCTCCACCCTCAACCTCTCTCTCACGGTGGCACCCTCCTCCTCCATCCTCCCTCGATCCACGACCCTCCACCATCGACCTGTCTCACGGCGGTGCCATTCTACTACAGCCTCCCCCGATCTGCGACCCTCTGCCCTAGACCTATCTCATGGCGATGCCCTCTTCCCAGATACCCTCTGCGCGCGACCCTCCTACCCCGATGGTACCCATCGCGACCTCTCTCACCATTTCTTGGCATTTCATTCTAAATATATAACACGAGGGATTTTATCTATTTTAAGGAATCATGTTGATTTAGATTGGTCCATCCATCAATATCGGACGGAGAGGCTCATATAACTATATGGTAGGTGGTCCCTAAGTTTCTTCTTTAATTTATATGAGTTTTATGCGCTTTATGATGTGCGAGTCTTGAAAAGTATGTAAAAATGTCTTGAGATGAAACCAGATTGCATTTCTCAATGGTCTTTCATACAACCTAGGATTAGGATATCCCAAGATTCCATCTACACCCGGTTTCTCAGCGATTTGGAAAGTTATGTTATCATTGTGGATTTTTTTAGTCTTTCACTAAATTTTAAATTAAATTTACAATTTTATTGGAATTTTTTTTAGGGATTTTTCTTTATGTAGGTCTGGGGATATGATACAGACCCTTGGGATGTCATTGGACTTGGTTCCAGTGTAATAAGGTATCCAGTTAGATTTTCGATGATTATTCCCTTTTATAATTAAACTGATAAATTAATTTCAAATGTTTTATATAATTTTTTTAAGATTCTTAGAGAGAGTTGGGATCTTTCTTAGTGATATGGGATGAGACTGAGCATGGAAAGAACTTGGAATTCCTTGGAAACTTCTTCCTACCTTTGGGAAATAATTATAAAAGCATCGAATAAAGATAGGTGGTATGCATACTTTACTATGTGGTATTTATGCTTTTGATTTATTCTCATGGATTTCAGTCTTGCTAATGAAGTGATAAATTTATTTAAATTAAATTAACCCCATAACCAATATATAAATTAATTGGTTTTAATTAATTAGCCTTTTTAATTAATTAAATTGAAATTCATCGATTATGATTTATAAAGTGATAAGGCCATGATGGACCTTGGTACTAGCTGGTTTACGTCGGACACTAGTAGTCTAGGCCATAACTTGAGACACACTTAACCTAGGTTATGTACTTGGGTTGGGTGAGCAGATAGACCTTGTGAGACCTTGAAGAGAAAAATGGGTAATGTGCCATCTCTTGAGTCTTGTCAACATGACATATCTTGTGTAGTAAAAAATATTGTGCTCTATTGATTATGATGCCAAGAAAAATAGTATTACTTTTAGCATCAGTTCTTAAACCAAGACCTAGATTGAGACTGAGGACCTATGTGAGGGTGCCTCTATTACTAGGGGACCCCAATGGGTGCCCTGTTGACTAACCAACCCTAAGCGGATTCATATGGCCTTAGTAGAGATGGTAGTGAGTGTCACCTTAAAACCTGCATCAAATGTATAATCCCATGGGGTTATGAATTGTAAGTGATGGGTTTGGAAATTTGTAAAACCCTTAACTTTTGTTTATACCTTCATATGTTTATTTTGGATGCAACCATGGTTCCCAGATGTACTTCTTGGGACCTGACCTATGGTCCTGATGTGTCGATGGTATGGTGGTTGCCTAAGAGTGTTTCCTAGGATCCGAACTTGGGCCTTATGTGGTATTGTTGTGAGACAAAGTATACATGATGATGTCATCATGGATTCCTGACATGTATCCTGGGATTCGGCTGTTGAACAATGTGAAGAATTCTTAGGACGTTCGGATTCGACCTCAAGTCTATATTTTATGCTTTGGATGCCACAAGTCCCTAGGATGCCTAACCTAACTAGGATCCAACTGAGTTGGATTTGGGGATTACATATTTTTATTCAATATTATTATTATTATGAGATGAATATGTTATCCCTAGGATTAGCCAGTCAATCCTGATGATTTTACTTATTCTTGATCAGGATGCATGGGATCCGATCATTTGGCATGGTGACTAGGGGGATGTTTTTTATTCAGTGATTACCCGAGGTGCCTAGGAATCAACATCAATCCATTAATTTTATTGGACATTATAGAAATTCTCAGGATTATCGGAATATATTCATGGAGCCATTCATGATGAGTAGTTGGCTATTTGGACCAGAGAATTTGGTATGCCTGGGTTACACCAAGATCTGGTATTTATATGGTTGACATGATATCATGAAATGCTTAGGGGGAGGGGGTGTGCAGTGGGGAGGGGGTAGTTGGGGTGCAAGGTATAGAGGGAGGGGGTGTGTTAGGGGCGGTTGGGGGGGGGGGTGAAAGGGGGAAGGGGGTGGGGTAGGGGGGGCGTTGGTGCAGGGGCAGGGGGGTGAAAGAGGGGGGAAGGGGGTGGGGCAAGGGGGTGATGGTGAAGGGGCAGGGGGTGAAAGAGCTTCTTGATAAAAAAACATCATGAGTTTTTGAGAATAATATAGATGATGTTGATTCGATGCTTGGGTTATTCATCACAGCTTAAATCATTGTGATTTGAGCAGAATGAGTGATGTTTGAAAAATAAAGATCTTTATTAATGATCATCTCATTATATCACCCACTCACATAGGTTGAGGTCCCATATCTCATCTCATATCACCAATCTATTCTTTAGGTCAGGTCTCTTATCATATCATGTACCACCACTATCTCATTCAAGACATGGCCTACATGAATATAGTAAGGGAGTATGAAATACATAGAGAACTCAACCATAAACCTAGCACAAGGCTATCCAGTAAGCCATAACTAGTTTCCCACTATAGGATACCCCACTATAAAACTCATAATCATCTATTTTTGCCTTTATTAGACTTGGTACCCAGTGTACCTAGACATGGTAATTGATGGGTCATAAAATTAAGTGGAATGGACTAGAAACCCTCTAACTGCTACTTGATTACCCCATGAACCACCTGAACACCTAAATAGGCATAAAAACTCCTTAAGAGACTTCCCAAAACTCAGATTGTTTTTTTAAATACCACTTCTTGAAACTCTCTCCACTTGGAGACTAAAAATTCAATTTCATTTGAATTCTCTGACTCATAACGATATAGGTAATTATAAACTCCCCACGGAATGGATACACATCCTTGGAAAGTATTTTAGATTATCCAAAAAATCATGATTTATTAATCATAATGGAAACAAATACTCATTCGAAATTCAATATTGGATTCCTGGAAATCATCCATCATCCTGATCTAGAAAAATGTTTTTTTTTCTAAAAAAACATCACGAATTATCCTTTATACACATATTTCATTAAGTGGTTGAAGTGGAATGAAATGTGGAGGGTGGGTAGGGGGTGCATGGGGTGGGGAGGGTGTGTGTGGGGTGGGAAGGGGGGGTGGGTAGGGGGTGGGCAGGGGAGGGGGCAGGGGGGGTGTGCAGGTGGGGGGGCAGGGGGAGGGGGGTGTGCAGGTGGGGGGTAGGGGGCAGGGGGGTTGCTGGGGGGAGGGGTGTGTAGGTGGGGGGGCAGGGGGGTGTGCTGGGGGCAAGGGGAGGGGTGTGTGCAGGTGGGGGGGCAAGGGGTAGGGGGTGTGCAGGTGGGGGGGTAGGGGGGTGTGTTGGGGGTAGGGGGAGGGGTGTGTGCAGGTGGGCGGGGGGTAGGGGAGGGGGCATGGGGTGTGCAGGTGGGGGGCAGGGGGCAGGGAGAGGGGGGTTTCTGGGGGGAGGGATGTATAGGTGGGGGGGGGGAGGGGAGGGGGGGGGGGTGTGCATGTGGTTTTTTGATTACAGATCGTTAGCCTCCTCTCATTTGAATTTGGTATGATTTATTGGTTTCAATTTATTGTCTTCTTTATTTTCAGATTTTCCTTGGTTATGGTTTAGTTGTTTTGACTTATTGAATATGATACAATTTATTTGATTTGTTATTTATTCTAATTTTATACATTATATTTCTAATTTTTCAATTATTATGTATAGATATTGTTCAATGTGTCGGATGAACATCAGTACAAAGGTACAATGTGATTATCATTTATGTTTTCTACTATTTTAACTATCTCCATATTTAGTCCACTTTTATTGAAATATTTTGTACCACTAATTTATGCATTCAATATATTCAATATAATCAATATTAATGCAATGTTTCGATCCAGAATACAAGGGGACTTGGTGGAGTAACACTAGATTTTGGGGAAATACACCATCGTGGAAGGTACAATGTGATTATCATTTAATAAACTACAGCTTTTGTAACCTCACACACCCTTCTTTTCACAATTAATTTTTTTTCTGTATAGATTTTGTTATATTTGATTGGTTTCCAAACTATCTCCATTATATTGACATTCAAAATTATAGTGTTCCAGTTTCAATGTTCATTACTATTAGTTATTATTTGAACAATACGTTACATCATATATTTGATTTCTCAATGGTATAAATAAATCTTTATTCCTTTTCATATAAAATTAATGTTTACTAATATTGTGATGATGTCTTAGAAACTTCTACAACTATTAGTTATTATTTGAATAGTCTGTTCATTTATATGTTATTTTTTTTCATGAAAAATTAAAATTTTCACATATGATTAGAGCATTACAACTGCTTTAGAATGAGAATGGGTGATGAATCATTAGTAAACATTAACTGTGTTGGGTTGTTCTTGGTCCTATATACAGGGTCACAGGGTGGAGTCACACTACAATTTAGAGAAATACACCATCATGGAAAGGAGAGTAGTGACTCATTTTGGAGCTGTGTATCTTTACAAATTAGTTGCAGCACTGATGTTGGGTAAGTTTTTATTATTTCATCGTGTTTCAAACAGATTTTTATTTTAGAATATCTGTTACATCTCCACTACGCACATATTAGTTTAACCAGTTATTTCCAAAAATTGTTTTTGTACATTCAACATAAAAATCTTCAACAGGGGGGGGGGTGGGGGTTTCTGTCCAACATGGGGGCTATCCAGGGGGCTCCAACAGGGGGGGGGGGGCTGCTATCCAGTAGGGGGGCTATCCAGCATGGGGGGGGGGATGATGTCTAGTAGGGGAGCTGTTCAGGGGGCTCCAGCAGTGGGGGCTTCTGTCCAGGGGGGCTGTCCGGGGGGGGGCTTCTGTCCCGGGGGGGGGGTCCAGCAGGGGGGGCTTCTGTCCTGGGGGGCTGCTGTCCAGGGGGTCCAGCAGGGGGGGTGGGAGGCTGCTATCCAGGGGGTCCAGCAGGGGGGGCTTCTGTCCGGGGGGGGGGGGGGGGGCTTCTGTAAATTATCCTTTTAGAGTTCTTTCATATTTTTATTTTCATTTATTGAGTCCACTTTTGTATTTTATTAATCTGTTATATTAGAAGGTTCTTGTTCAATTGAATATTATTTTATAATGAATTATTTCACATACATGGATCTCTCATACAACTCAATGAAGGGGAACTTACCTCACAGTTTTGGGCCTCTTTCAAGCCTTGGTACACTGTAATCAACTGAGATTTTAGTTAAGATAATTATCATTTTTTAATGTATTTATGGCTTTATTCTGGTATTTACAGATCAATCAATTCACTGGACTAATTGAGGCCCTTGCTGGCGTTCCCCTAGATGATTTGTAAGTTGATGGTATGTTTAAACAACACTTACTTGAATTGACATCTTTCTAGTTTACATAGTTTTTGTTACCATGAAATTAATCAGATTTCACTGCTTTAGTTTGTATGAATTCTGAGCATCCTTAGTGCAAAGTCTTTAATCTTTTCTTGCTTTTACTGATTCTATCAGGAATGATTCAAACAACCAATTTATTGGAGCTTATTTGTGTATCATTGTGACATTGTTAGCACTTGGTGGACCACCCTTGTTATTTGTATATATATTGTTACTATTTTATTTATTTTACTTTATATCCAGTAACCCAACATATTATAGGATATAAAGTAATTATTTTTAGTGAACAACTTAATTTAATGCTCATTTCCCACACATGTATACAGATTTTTACAATTTTATTTATTTTACAGGTCTTGTGTTTTTTTATTTTCAAGAGAATGATTTTTTTCTACTTTTTTATTTGAATGTTTGCATTTTTTCATGTTTTCTGGTTGCAGGTTTATAGGTTGCATGGTTTGAATGGTTGTAAGCTAGCAGTTTTGGAAGTTATAAATTGATAGTTTGTGCATTACACATTTACATGTTACTAGTTTTCTGGTTTTTTGGTTGTTAGGTTTGTGGGTTTTAGTTGCTAGGTTTATAGGATGAAGGTATTCTTGTTTGTAAGGTATGCATGATGGAGATTCAAAGGTTTCCATGTTTATAGATTTCAATGTTTTTAGGTTATAAGATTACATGTTTACAGATCGTTTTATAGATTCACTAGTGGAATCTCCACCTATACTAACAACTCTATACCAACATTTTGAAAAAACCGTTGGATTAGGTAACCTATAGCAATGGTTCAATGAAACCATTGGTGAAAAGGAAAAAATGGTGATTTTTTCTAATGGTTTTCAAAACCGGTTGGATATTAGGGGTAATTGTACCAACGGTTTAACAAAACCGTTGGTAATAGCTGGTTTTCCAATATTTCTCTACAGTTTTTAAGAACCGTTGGGGAAAAAACCCCCAAAAACCCCCTACCCATGAACATAATATCTCCTATATTGAAACCATCATCATATGGGTGTCTCTGCTAACCCGTGAACAGATATCTCCTCCGTCGAACAGAATCTCTCCTCCGTCGAACCCTACTTCCCGAGCACGAACCCGTGATCCCACTTCCTTCGTCGAATAAAATCTCTCCTCCTCGAACAGATATATCCGCTCTATGAGATCTACTCCTCCAACAAGATCTCTCCTCCAACCCTACTTCCCGAGCATGAACCCTACTTGGCGAGCTCACTTCGTCCATCACAAGATCACTTTATCCGGAATGGATCTCTCCAGGATGCAACCCTAATTCCTTAGTGCAATTCCTTCAGAACCCATCTCTAAGATTTTTCCCTAAATGAGATTTCTCCGAACTGTGAACCCCACTTCCCAGCTAGTGATTGATTCAAGTAATTTTTGTTCTTCCACTTCAAATTGGTATGTTGTAATTGAATTATCTCTTCTTCCTCCATTTATTTTAGATTTTTTCATTCGATTTTGTTGCAATATTCTTTGTTTTACCCACTCTATATTAGGATCCCATCTCAACCCATATATCATTTTAGGTTGCGGTTTTGTTTTGATTTATATTTATAGAATAATTTTGATTGATATTGAAGACTTCAATATGATAATGAGTTATTTTATCCTTGTTTTATATTAAATTTAAGGTTTATTGAAATTATTTCGTTGGTCAGGCATAAATACAAGTGGAGGGTTAGGACTAGAGGTAGGTTCTTTGCCCTGGGAGGGTTAGGATTAAAGGTAGGGGAAAGGTCTAGGGCTAGAGGGGTGGTTAGGGCCAAGGGGACTAGTAGGGGTTCAGGATAAGGGGTTGGTGTTGGGTTTATAGGGGATAGGGCTAGGGTTATGTTTATGGGTTTAGGGTTAGGTTAGGTTTAGGTCGGGGTGGGGGGTAGGTTTAGGTTGGGGTTTAGGTCTGGGGGGTAGGTTTAGGCTGGGACTGGGGGGTTAGTGGTAAAGGGGCCGGATAGGGACAAGGGATGAGGTTTAAGGTAGTGGTCCTGGGGGGTCATTTTAGTGTATGGTATGGGGTAGGTTTACTAGGTTAAACCATCATTGGAATAAGTAGGATACCAAAAAGAGGCTACCTCCTCAGTAACTCAAAATTTTGAATGATGGTCATAAAAAAGAGTAGGCTGGGATAGTTCATATTTGTATGGATACAATGACCCTCAAAACCAAATGATCTTGGGATGAGTAGTACCATCAAGATTGACCTGCATTTCATGTACCTCATGAAATGGATTCGCATGAAATAATTTTGGAATTTCTCATAAAGACTAGTTAAATTTTGGACATGATGATGGAAAAACACGAGGACAGTATTAAAGATAAATAAGATTTTACCAGTAAATTATCCCAATATATTATGAATTTAGCTTCTCTTGTGAGTAATTTGTTGTTAAATTCTGATGTATGGATTGAAAAAGAGGATAAAACAAAGGAGTTTTATGAAGTGAAGGTTCTGGGTGAAAATAAGATTGATGAGGATGAAAATTGTTGCACATTTAGTGATATTAATAGAAAAGATGAACCTTTGAATCCTAAAGAAGAAAATAAACCCTCCCTTCAATACTCATCTGAATAAAAATAAATGGAATATCTCAAGCGCTAACATGAAAAATAATAATGGAACATGACAAAATTAATTAATTAAATGGTGGTTGAGAACGGAGAAAATTACAATGATGAAGATATATGTGTATTTAAATAGGTCCAAAAAGATGAATAATGGAATGACTTGGGACATCATAAAATTTATATAGAGGATGATGTCTTTAATGGATCAATAAGGTTACTTCACAGACCTAAAATATTTCCCCCCTTCATGGGAAGGAGATAATATATCTAGGGAGACATTTTTTCAGCATGGGATTCAGTATGATTTCATTTTACAGGTTAATTCCCTTTTTGTGAGATTTTTTTATTTGATGAATAATGATCTCATCACTAAAGATAACCCATTGGAGGCCCTGAGTCAAGGGAAATATGTTTTAGTAGGATGATCCAGGAGTTCCACATTAGGTGTCAATAAGTTGATATCAGGATTTCCACCAAGGATGCAGTGGTCAGATCAACTTGTGATGTAGAACAAAGTATTTGGACATCATTATGATTAATTTTATTAAGAATTACAGGGTTGAACATAAGCTATTTCAGTGTCCTTTTCCCATAGTGGAGTACCAATCATTTGATAAGATGGGTGCTATATAGAAGTTCTATAGGAGCACTTAGAAGCTGATCATTGGAAGTGGATCATGGTAGGAACCTGGGAGATTCTCTCCTACCCCTAAGTAAATAGGTTGATGGAGTTCTATCAGTCACTCGGGTTGGGGTAGGGGACATGGAACCCCAACATAGGAGTAGTGGTATCACTATAATTGAGAACTATAAGGGAGTAAATATAGAGACCAGGGAAGAGGGTAATGTAATATCCATATTGTGGAGTATACTCATATCAATCAATATGTTGAACTGTCTTCTTTCATATGTACCATTCTTGTGTCATCTGTAATTTCTGTAATTTGATTAATACTGTTGGTTTTATTCATTTTATTTTTAAAAATTATCCAATTCCATTGGTTGGGCCATGTAAACCTTAGATGCAGTTATGAAAATTGATACATCATTAGGGGTGTGGTTAGAGGTTATTATACAATGTAAGGAGTTCACTCGTCAAATTGTTTTCTACCATTTTCTATGAGACATTTTTGTGCAGGGTAATTGACTTCTGAATTCTGAATTGAATTCTGTATTCAATTTTGTATGTATTTAATTAACTTCTGATTTATGTGTTATACTTGCAGGTAATTGCTGAATTCTACATGTGTATGAGATATGTGAGGGATAATTTGGAGAATTAGGTATGTTTTCATTTCATTAAGTAGGAAATTAATTGTACTTATAGTTTATTAAGTAGTGTCTAAAAGGGGAATAATTTTGAATTATACATTCTTCAAATGATATACTCAAGTTAAATTTGATCTAATGGTATTAGGATTTTTCATAGCATGTATCATGAGAAGATCTCCCATGATCGATCTTTATATTGTCATGGGGAGGAACTCTATAACTGAAACTTATTTAACTTTATAATGATGAGTTGATATATTCTTGGACACTATCAAGATCTATTGAATTTTATTGATAACATTAACATTATTAGACAAGGGATACAATATTGGTCTTGGGTTGTGTTTTGACCATGGTGAGATTTCCTTTAGGATGTTCTCTATAATGCAGTTAGCATAATGGCATGATGGAATAAAATGATATAATGAAATGTGAAATGGTAATTAGGCTTATTAGGTATGTGAATCTGAATTGTCACAATTTTTATGTGAATTAAAATATTATTATGAAACTAATAAATGGAAATTAAACCTAATTGGAATGTTAAGGGGTCACATTGAAATTGTACCATTGAATTCTGTAAATTTTATTGTCTAAAATGTAATTTCAATTTTAGGTTTGAATTCTCTATGTTGTATTGTATAGAGGGTAGGCTGTTGGAGACTATTGGAGGCTACATTGTAGGCTGCATTGTAGGATGTTAAAGGCTGTTGGAGGCTATGGAGGCTGCATTGGAGGCTATTGGAGGCTACATTTCAGGCTGTTAGAGGCTATTGGAGGCTGTTGGAGGCTGCATTGCAGGCTGTTGGAGGCTGCATTGCAGGCTATTGGAGGCTGTATTGGAGGATGTTGGAGGCTATTGAAGGCTTCATTGCAGTGGGAAGGCTCCATTGCAGGTAATTGTAGAGGGTCCATCTTGTTCGGTCATGGGCGATGTAGTTTTTGATCCAAACTGTGATCATCATAGTTCAAAGAGCAGAAATGACTCCTATTTTTATAAGGTTGAGGTAATGCATTGAATTCTTGACATTGACAATGTGTCTATTATAATTCTGAATACTACTACTAAAATGGGAAAAGGTAATATCTTTTACTCCATATTCTCCATGTATTAGGAATAAGATACCAGTATACATGTTTGTTGCTTTTTTATTGGGTGATTTGTTATTTTACAAGGCAGTACTGGTGCTGGAATCAGGCAGTTCTGGTTCTGGAATCATTGAGGGCAGCAACGATTAGTGTGGGGTGCAAGGTGCAGGGGGGTGGGGTATGGGAGGTGTGTAGGAGTAGGGGGTGGGGGGGTGTTGGTGCAGGGTGGGGGAGATGTGGGTGGGGGGAGGGGGGGAGTTGGTAGTGTCCTCCCAACAGCCAGCACGATGAATCGTGATGGTATTTTTTTTATGCAGTGGAAAGTCCTATAGCCACGGTTTTAAACCGTGGCTAAAGCCCTATAGCCATGGTTTGAACTGTGGATTTAAACCTATAGCCATAGTTCTATGAACCGTGGCCTTTATTGCCATGGCTATAAGGCTATAGCTACGGTTGGAGCCGTGGCTTTAGGGATATAGGCATGGTTCGAACCATGGCTATAGGGCTATAGCCACGGTTTCAAACAGCGGCTATAGGCTCTGACCTATAGCCACGCCAATACCAGCCATAGTTCATGAAACCTTGGCTATAACCTATAGCTACAGTTTAGAACCATGGCTATAGGCTAAATTTCTAGTAGTGTTTGGTGGCAGGATCAATCCTTATGAAAGTTTTATTTCCATGAATACCTTCTAAATATATGGAAGAGGAATGAGTTTTTTTAATATGGGAGTTTTAAAAAGGTAAGGAGCTTCACAAATACATTTAGAGTTATGAAGTCTAGGTTTCCTAAAGGTGTAGAGCATCACAAATACGTAAAGGGTTGATGTAAATCTCCATGACTATGAGAAGATTCCATAATGGGTAAATTTTATCTGGTGATTCATGAAATTAGTGAGCTTCATGAACAAGATTGGCGAGCTTCATGAAAGGGTGATGACTTGTATGTAAGCTTATGGAATGGGTGAAAATGCCTATAAATAGGCCTATATCCCCTTTAAAAAAGTAGAGAAAGACCTAATGAAGATTCAAAAGCTCCAGATTCTGGAATATTGTTCTTGAAAAAAGGTTCGTGAATAAATGAAGTTCGTGAAGGCTATGAAAGTTGACCTAAATTTGTAAGCATCACAAAAGTATTAACATCCTTGAAGGATATAAAAAATCGACCAAAATTTTTCAACTTCTCAAAGGCTAAGTGAGCTTAGTGAAAGTGTTTGAGCTTCATGAAAGGAGGTTTCTTCACAAAGGCTGGTTGATCTTTGTGAAAGAGGTGATCTTTGGTAAAGTTGTGGCTTCTCAAAGGAAGTATATACTTGTGACTAATTGGGCAGTTTCCCAAATGCTGTGTGAGATTCACTAAGGTGGTTATCATTTTGAATGTATTAAAAAGTGATTTCCCAGTACAACTGTTGTTGAGTAGTATTCATCAAGTGGATGAATGTAGAACTAAAATAGAGTATCTACCTATAGTTTAGGATCCATTCATTATTGTTAATGAAGGGACCTACATGTCCATAAACTATATGTGAATCCTTTCCAGAGCAGTGAGAAAAGGAAGAGGAAGAAGATGATCTTTTACACTGGTAGTGATCTATCTAAAGAGAGATTGAGGGAGTGACCCTTGGGAAGCAGTGAGATGTCCCTAAACTTTGAAAATGTAGTGATCCTGGGCATAGAAGTGATATCTCAAACCTTATTTTTGTAGTGAGCCTTAGTGGATTTGGTAATTCGGTACATTTCCATTGTATGCTCCTTGGATGTAGACCAATGAGGGTTAACCAAGTAAAATTTATGTGTCTCGTGCATACTGTCATTTCTCTTCATACATTTCTATGGTAAAGGGAGAGAAGATTATTTTGTTTAATAAAAAAACAATATTTTAAGGGTAATTTGTTTTAATCTATCATAACTTGATTCACCCCCTCTAAGGGTATTTAGCCTACCTGGGATAACAATTGGTATTAAAGAAAAATGTTAATACCAATGTTTCTCTCTCAAGGGTTTTAATATAGGTTTTAAATCACAATAATATTTCGATCTTTGATGGAATTTTTTTTTCAATTATGTAATAATTAGATGCATCAATACTTTAGATCTTTAAAAATGGATGTATTTACAACATCAATGGATAGAATTTTATCCAGTATTGATAGTTGTGCTTTATCAGAAGCTAGGGAGTTGGATATTGATGACCAATAAATCAATTCTTTAGGGGGATCCCTATCTAATTCTATCTATATGAAGGTGATGTCATGTAAGTCAATACATTATATTTGGGAAACTTTTCTGAATATTTATTAGGGTGACTCAAATGTTATTAAAGTAAAGCTTCAAGTTCTATGAAACAAGTATGAGGATATCAAAATTGACCCTTATGAGTCAGTTATTTTATTCTTTTACCTAGTGAATTTTGTTTTGGATTACATGCACGGTCTCATATAAATCATTGAATATGTAAATATTGACAAGAAAATATTGAGAAAACTTCTGTATTAGTTCAATCTAAAAATTTATATATTGGAAGATAAAGATCGAAAGGAGTTGACATTGGATAGATTACACAATACTCCTGTTTCATATAAGATGAGAAATGATGATAATGATTATGTGGAAAGAGTGAAGTATAAAGATGTAACATTCAAGGCCATGAATAAGATCACTATTGAAGATGGTTAGGAATAATAATATTTAGATGAATTCATTTCATTCCCTTCATTAAATTTTAAAGAGAAAAAGGAAATTTCAAAGGGAAAATTATACTTACATGATTTCAATGTGGAAAGGTTGAAAATCATGTCGTGAGGTTCCCCATGAAGTTTCAAAATGATTATGAGGATTAACTAAAAATTACTATGAAGAATTATTTTTCATATGTGAAAGGTAAGAAATATTTTAAGAGAAATTTCGTCATAAAGAAGAATTGCTTTCAAAATAAGATGATAGTTCAGAAGAATTTGAGGTAGAAGAGTTGGAGGACTACAAGGATCCTAAAACAAATGCTATGGTGGAAGTTGTTAGAAATTCCCAAACAAGGGAAGAAAATAACAATGAAAAAGGAGAATTTGAAGTAATATTTGACCTTCATGTTAAATTAAAAGCATCATATTAAGAGATAGAAGATTGGAGATCCAAAATAAAGAAATCCAAAAGGGTGTTTTGTGATTCAAAACTCTTTTTTATAGGAGTTGGAAGAATAGAATTCGGAGATGATGGATGAAATTTTAAAGCTTAAGTGTTCATTTATAGAGGACTCAAAAATGGCTGGGGAGTACAATATCAAATTTTATGAATAGAAAATGGTGATCGATGGTTTGAATAATACAGTAAAAGAAAAAATTGAATTCATTGAAGAACTTGAAGAGGAAGTTTTCAGCCTATGACAAAAATTTAATGATTAGAAAAAACTCTTGACTCACAGTATAACATAGAGAAAGAAGATCATTTAAAATATAGAATAAATAAAAGTGGAGAATAGAGTACTAGCATAATAGAAGAAATAATCATATAAAAATCGAAAGGCTAGTATGGGGATTGATTGAAAATAGATATCAGTAATGGTTGAAGTTAAAAAACAAGCACCCACTTTGAGTTTGAAGATTTATTTGGGTATGAATAAAACCATAAAATTCAGAGAATCCAAGGGAAAACTAATAGTGAACTAGTGACACATAGGAATGAAACTCACATTATATGTTATTGTTGTGGAAATATGGGACACTCAAACAATGTTTGTTCCATAGCCAAGAGATACCAAAGGGAATAAGAACAAAAAAGGCAGCAAAAAAAATTCAATATTCAACAACATCATTTGATGGTAATTATTTTAGGTGTAGAGGATTTATACACATAAAATTATATCTTTCATCAACAACGTAGATAAATGTTTCAAAGTAGATTGAATTTGGTCATAGGAAGCAGATCAATGTATCATAAAATGAGTTAAAAAAACAAAATTTATTTTCAGCATTACAAGAAGAAAGTGGTCCATCACACTCTGAGAATCATCAAGAATATCAGTCAAATACATAGATTATAAGTAAAAGAGATTAGTATGTAGTAGTTGCATAGATTTATTTTAAAGCCTTAGATCACATTGAATTATGAATCATTGATTGTGGATGAACCTCCCATATGACATGAAAAAAGGAATTGGTGACAGGAATTAGATATGAAAAGTAAGGTATTATGAGATTTGGTAATGATGAAGGCCTAAAAATTATTAAATTAGAAAAAACCATGTTTGGGAAAAAAGACCTGAGACATTAATATGTATCGGTTGTTTAAGGTGTCAATCAAAACGTTTTAATTTTCAGTTAATTTTGTAATTTAATACATTCCATAATCTTTTACAAGAAATTATGTTTCATCAAGAAAAAATATGGTGTAATTGTTTTGTAGGTAAAGTGTACAAAAGAGGAATATCTACCTTGTGAGTAGATAATAAGATATATGATTTTTGCCGAAGGAAGAAGAAAAGAGGTTATGGAATAAAAATATTAGTCACTTGAGCCAAACTCCATAGGAAGATCTAGTGAAATGTGATGCTGATCAAAACTTCCCTAGGTTATCATGCCATCATACTCTTATTTGTTATTCTTTTCAACAATAGAAGATCGTTATAAAGAAATATAAGGAAAAATAGAAAAGGTTAAAAACATTTCTTGAGTTGGAACATATTGATGTGTGTGGGACTATTTCACCAAGATTTACTAATGGGAGGATATATTGTATTCTCTTTATTTATAATTTTAGAAGAATGATGTGGGTTTCAGGAATCACCCACAAGTATGAGGTGTTCAGTTTTATACAAAGTTATTTAAGGGAAGTTGAAAATATTTTAGATCAAAAAATCTAGAATATCTAAATATATAATGGAATAAAGTACAAAAATTTCTAAGTGGAGGATTATCTCAAGAAACATGGGATAATGCAAATTGTTTTAGTAGTAATAAATCCATAGAAAAATGGAGTAGTTTAGATAATAAATCTTATTATCAACAATATGGATTAAAATTATTCTCATTGCTAAAGACCTTCCTGACAATTCTTGGAAAGAAGCAGTGGTGACCTCATTCTACAAATAAAATAGACCATTATTATGTCCCAAAGATGAAAATAATTTATATGAGCTATGGTATGGAAATAATACAATGTTGAATTAATTTCAATTCTTCAAAAGGAAGTTTTTAATTCTAAATAAGGAGAAACACATGAAGTTTGAATCCCATGGAGATGAAGGGATATTTCTTAGATACTCAAGTAAAACAAAAGAATACAAATGTTTCAACAAGCAGCTGGGAATGGTAGTTGAAAGAAATGATATAACTATAGTAGATAATGAGAAGAATATTTAGAAAATACATGATCAGTTTCAAGAGGATAGTTATGAAGAGATAATAAACTCAAGGAAAGTTCTAGTTCCTAAGGATAATTTATAATAAGTTTCAGATAATGAAAAGGATAAATATAAACCAATATTTTAACAAATACCAAATAGTCGAGATGAAATTGATTGACATAATATAATTGGTGACTAGAAAAATCCAATGTAAACAAGGAGGATGAATACTCTAAATTAAGAATAGTTCTTATCATACGTAGAGCCTAAAAATTTTGAGGAAGAATATGGATGTGAAAATTGGATTTAGGCTATGAATGATGAGCCTTACCAAATTGAAAATAATCAAACTTGGGAGATTGTTTCAAGACCAACAGATAAGAATATCATTAGGACTAAATGGGTCTTTCGAAACAATATAAATGAAGTTAGAGTTGTGATTTGAAACAAAACATGACTAGCGTGAAAAGGGTACTCCCATATAGAGGGTATCGATGTTGATGAAACATTTTCACCTATTTCAAGGATAGTGACAATCATATTATTCTTGTCCATAATAGTGCAATGAAATTTCAAAGTTTTCTAGATACATGTCAAGTCATTATTTCTAAATGGGGTTCTGGAAGAAGATGTTTATATTGAGAAACCATATGTTTTTTTCATTCATAAAGATGAGAATAGAATTTGTTAGTTCAGAAAATCACTTTATGGGTTGAATCAAGCACAAAGATCATGGTATTCTAGGCTCAATCAATTTTTTTGAAGAAACACATTTTATGTGTGGTGGAGTTGATTACAATATCTATTTCAAAAATGACAGTTTTCAAAGAATGAAGGTGTTGGTGTATGTCGATGACAAAATATTTTCTGGACCAGATGAATCATAGTGAAAACAGTCTAAATAATTCATGAAAAGTGAATTTGAAATGTTAACGATTGGTGAATTGATGTTTTTTACTTTTTTTACAAGTGACACAAGGAAATAATGACACATTCATTTCTCAATATAAATACACCAAGGTGGGTTTGAGAAGATTTGGAATGGATAATTACAAGGATATGACAACTTTGGTGTTTAATCAGATGAAACTATCATAGGATGATGATGAAAATTCATTTAATATCCCATAATATAGGCAAATCATTGTTAGTATATTATACTTTATAATAATGAGACCTGATATTGTTTTTTCCACATTCTATAAAGTACGATATAAATGAAATCACTAGGAAACCCAATTGATTACAGTGAAAAGAATACTTCATTATATCAAGGGAACAATAAATTTTGGTTTGTTGTATAAATAATAATCTTAGAAAGAGTTATTTGTCTATACAGATGCATATAGGGCCATATTAGTAGATGATAGAAAATCAATGTCAGGTGTTCCATTCTATCTTTGTGGATTTTGTATTTATTAGCTAAATAAGAAACATGATTTCATTTTATTGAGAAATGTAGAAGTTGAATATATTGTGGATACTCAAGATTTCATGTATTTATTATGGATAAAGTAGAAACTTGATGACATGGGAGTTGTAGTAGAGTCTACAATCAGAATCTATTACCAAAATTAAAGTGTTATAAATCTTATAAAAAATATAGTGCATCACTCAAGGACAAATGTCATTAAAATAAAGTATAATTTTATCAATGAGAAGGTGGATCAAGGGCTTGTGAAGTTTGAGTATGTGCCTACAGAACTATAGGTTACATAAATTTTGATGAAGGCCTTACCAAAATAAGCATTTGAACGATATAAATTGGCTCTTGGATTTTAGTAGACTCCTCACACTTAAAAAAGTGTGGATGTGTGACCCCTCTCCCTAAGGTATGGTGTGTTTTTACATAATTTAATAATCTATGTTCTTTACCCTGTTGCATACCGCAATGAAGTGGACTTCAGGTTCTTTGACAAAGGGGGAGAAATTATGGGTATAAACGGGGTGAAAATGTATTGATCAAGACAAGGGGAGAAGTTGATAGCGGGAGCAGTGGAGTAGGGGGAGTTTTATATCTGATGATGCTAAAGATGGTCAATCATACATTGTATATCATTATATATAGGGTTCATGATGAAAGTAGTTGTGTGGTTTTGTAATGAAGTAATTTATTGATGAACTTTTTATATTCTATTTTTATCATGCTAAGAATGGATCATGTGGACTTAAAGTGTGTCTTGGGTAAATCCTTGATCTCTATCTAAATGGATAGAAGATAATATTTTAAGAATATTTAATGAGGTATCAAAATGTGAACAATTTTCAACAATCCCAAAGGGATATATTGTTGGGAAAAAATCACTCAAGGTTTTTTGGGTTGATTGTGTTTGTTGAAAAAGTAGGTTTCTATGGTCAGTTGTGGAGTTCCAAATATTTTGTTGAAAAGTTATGTTGAAAAAGTTAAATAAAAAATGGATGGATGCTCTGTAGGCAATGTAAAAAATTACATATACATGGTGTCACCACTTCTTAGTGTTTTCTAAATTTTTGGGGTCTAAAATTGAGGGGTTGGATCAATCATCATGAAAGTCGGATTTCCATGAATGACTCATATAAATATGGAAAAATCGTGAGTTTTATGAATATGTGAATTTATCAAAGGTAAGGACCTTAAAAAAATAATTTAGGGTCATGAAGTATGGGTTTTGTGAAGGTGTGGAGAATCCTGAATGTGTGAAGGGTTGATATTAATCTCTGTGGCTATGACAATATTCAATAATGGATAAATTTCTCTGGTGCTTTACAAAATCTAAAAGATTTGAAAATTAGATAAGTGAGCTTCTTGAAAAGGTGATGACATGGATAGAAGCTTCCAAAATGGGAGGAAACACCTATAAATAGGCCTCTACCCCATTCAGAAAAGTAGAGTAAAACTTAACGAAGATTCAAAGGCTTTAGATTCATGATGGGTATTTGTGAAGATTTTTTATGTGAAAACGTTCAAGAAGAAAGGAAGTTCGTGAAAATATAAAATCCGACCAAAATTTGTAAGCATCATGAAAGTATTATTGTTCTTAAAGGATATAAAAAACCAATCAAAATTTACGAGCTTCATGAAGGCTAAGTGAGATTCATAAAAGTGTTTGATCTTTGTGATTAGAGGATTCTTCGTGAAGGTTGGTTGAGTTTCGCGAAAGAGGTGAGTTTCGAGAAAGTTGTGGGGTTATCAAAGGCGGTATATACTTATGAAGAATTAGGTAGTTTTACAAAGGCTGTGTGGGATTCACAAAGGTAGTGATCATTAAAAAATTATTAAAAATTGATTGACTAATAAAACTATGGCAAAGTAGTATTAATCAAGTGGTTAAAAGTAGAAATTCAATAGAGCATATACCTATAGTTGAGGATTTATTTATTATTGCTAATGAAGGTACCTACATGTCCATAAACTGTGTGTGAATCCTTTCTAGACTAGTGATCAAAGGAAGAGGAGGAAGGTGATCCTTTCCACTGATAATGATTCATTGAAAGAGTGATCAAGGGATTAACCCTTGGGAATCAGTGAGGAATCCCTAAAATTTGTAAAGGAAGTGATCTTGGGCATAAAAGTGATCTAAAATAAACATTATTTTGGTAGTGAGCCTTAGTGTATTTGGTACATTGGCACATTACTGTTTTATTCTTCTTGAATGTATCCCAGTGAGGGTGAACCAAATAAAATTGCTGTGTCTCGTGCATGATTTCATTTTTGTTCATACATTTGTCTAAGAAAGGAAGATAGGAGTGTTTTTTTAATAAAAAAATAACATTTGAAGGGGAATTTGGTTTAATCTATCATACCCTGATTCACCCCCTCTTAGGGTATTTAACCTAGTTGGGCTTATAGATGTTATAGGTCATAATATACTCAGACACTACTATATAATCAAAGACCACATACTATTTATAACTCTTCTATCTCACAACTCATCCATTAATGTGGAAAACATATCCAGAAAAAGATTTCAAATCATTCTAATATGATTGGAAATTGGAATCCATGTATCCCCTATTGAATAGTTCCAAATATTATCCATAAAACAAGAACACATAATTTTCATGCTTCACATACTTCTAACATAATCATTATAGTATCATAATATGGATCACCTAAGTTTTCTTAATATCTTCCTTCCATGACCAGGTTATATAGAACATTGATCCTAGTATATACCATGCCATACATCAAAGATCATATCATAGAAGAATAATGGATTTTAATCATTTTATATTTCTCATATTATTTTTGAGGATACATTTTCTTAGAGAGATATATACCCTGTGACATTATAAATAACCCCCTTTTGGATTGTTCCATATTGAATCTCTTCAGTACCTTGTCATTGTATGTACATCAATTTAGTCCAAACATCATTTTATACCCAAGATAAATCATGTATTTTGGAATATTTTTTTAATAATAATTTTTATAAGTTCTTCACCTAGAATTTTATTTTAAAATTTTATAGAAATTTTCAATTTGAGTTAGAATTTGAGAATTCCATGAAAATCCTATTTTATCCATTTTAGTTCACTCATGTTTTTTTATCATTATATATTTTTTGTGATAAAATTTATCATGAAATTCTATGAAATAATTCTAACTTAATTCATTTAAAGTTTTCATTTATATCATTTCAGATAGATATCATTTTCATTGGGTGAAATTTGGATATGAAGTCCACGTTAACCTGGATTCTATAAAATAAAACCCAATTCACCATTATAGCCACACTATTATCATTAATGATTGGATTGAGATTTAAATTTTCCATCTATTAAAAGACTTGATTTTAATCATTTCATCCAACTAGATGGATAACTATTTTGGGATGTAACATAGTCAGCAATATGGATCAAGGAAGAGTAAATTTTGAATAAATAATTACTCTTGTACCTTTTTTAGATTTCTTACCCTATTTATTCTCCACTATATATATTGGATATTTTCACATCTTAGGAGGGATGGAATGTGAATTTGGAGATTTAGGGAAGAAGTGATGTGGTTTATTTCATTTTTATAAATATTGTAAAAATGAAAACTTTTCAATCAAGGATCTATTATACGACGCCTTTTTCTTCTTCTTCTTCTTCAAATTGTAGCTTTTTTTTTCTGGAAATAAAATTATCTATTGTATTATATTTATTTTATTTTTTTAAAATTTTATTATTCTATAATTTTATTATTTGGTTTTTACACTAGTAGCTTATATGATATTGTTTATTACCCATAGAATCCTTTGCTTTTGAAAAACGTCTCTTAAATGACCCATACACCCCTGAAAGTGTAATTATTTTGTAACTAATATAATTTCATCCTTTAATTGATTATATTTAATTAATGAACCTAATTTAATTCATCAAGATATAAATTATTAATTAAAAATTAAGAATCTAAATTGATGAAAATCTGATTTTCTAGGCTGATTTTGTGTGAATCATGAGAGAGAAACTTAATTTTTCAAATATAATAAATAGAGGATAGAATTATTGAGTTCAAATATAATCCCAAGTCTCAATTAATTCATATTTATAGAGTTTAAATTATACTTTAATTTTCCACTGACCATAAGTTGACTTCTGATTGATAATCAATGCAAGGTTCCATGATTTTATATTCTAGAGTTAACCCAGGATTCGAACTCACATTTTTGTGGTCATGTTAATTTCAACAGGGTTTAGGGTTTGATGAGATTAATAGATCGTATTTGAGTAAATTTTATCATTTGTGATAATGATAAATAATAAATTCACAAGGTGGGTTAGATTGTTTTTAAATAAAATTTTATAAAATAAAAATAAATCCTTTTCATTTCATGTTTCACATTATAACAGACTTTTATATTTTTTCCACTTCTTTTTTGTTTCAAAAACATTTGTGATCCCCCTTAACATTATTATTTATGTCATTCATGCATTATTATTTCCATTTATTTTCTTCAATACTAATTTTTTTATTTAATTCACTTACTCCTCTATGGAATGAAAAAGGTCATCCATTGTGTTGCACTTAGTAAAAAAATACAAAAAATATTGTGATATAATGCATGATAATGTTCATTAAATTTGTTTCATTACCAAAGAGACAAATTTTTCATCCAACCTTTTATAATGAAATAAAAAGACTTCCCATTTTTTAATCCTTTCATTTTTTAAAATATCTTTATTTTTACTTTTATTTTTTTTGGTTTTTACTCATAAAAAATATTTTATTTTTTCCTTATTTTATCTTTGGTACAAACTGTATAAACTAGTAGTTTTAGGATGAATTATTTTGATTATACTCAGGTGTTCTATACTGACTGACTGAGAACTAGCATTTTTATTTATTTTGAAAGAAAAGTTGATACAAGGAAATCACAAAGGTTGAAAAAAGTGCAGTCCCAAAGCATCATTAATCACAAAATTCATCCCCTCACTAGGAAAAAGAACCTATATTTAGGAATAGAGACATACTTTGGTTGGGAGAAGCTCTGGACGCCAAGAAATCTGCCACCTGGTTCCCTTCCCACTATGTGTGAGTGATATCAATAAAATTACCCAAAATATGCATGCACTTACTGATGATATAAACACTATTCCACGGAACCCGACATTTACCTGCTAATCCTTTGAAGATCATTAATGAATCTGTTTCAACTGGTTTGAGAGTGATACCCCACTTTCCACACATCTCCAATCCCATGAGCATATCCTACGCTTCAGCCTGGAAAACATCGCCCCTTCCATAGAAAGAAGAAAATGCTGCTACAACAGACCCTGCCCATATCTGGATAACCCCTCCACCTCTCATCCCCCCCTCACAAGTGATCCATCCATGTTGAGTTTTAGGCCGAAGGTAAGTGGATGCCAACGTACCCAGTTCCAACAGCCCAACTCCCTGCTTCGGTTGGACATAAGACAGTTGGGTATAATAGCCTTCATCGATGGCGCATCCTGGAAACTAGTACCCACCTGAACCAAGTCCTGAAAAGAGTTCTTCATTCTGAAAATGATACTAGCCTGTGTACCTATAATGTTTTTGTGCCACGTAGCATTCCTTGCACTCCAAAGGTTCCAGCATCTGGTAAGTATCAGAATAGTCCGAGCCTTCCTTTCAGGTCCTTGACCGCTCGCGCCTTGAAACCATGCAGTTAAAATGATTTGCATTGTCCCACCCTGCCCATTCCACCCAGTGAAAGCACCGAACACCGGCCATATCCAACCAGACCATTCACTATCAAAAAACAAATTCCCCAATGATTCTGTTTTGGGATCATGGAAACACCAACACCTGGAGGCAAAGCTTACACTTATATGCTGAATATTATCATCAGTAGGTAGAGCTCGGTTCCTTACCCGCCACACAAGGAAATTAAATTTTAAGGGTACCTCCCTGCACCACATTGTCTCCCCCATGTATCGTCATCATTTTCATCCCTCCTCACCTAAGAAAAAGACTTCAAAGATAACACACCTGACGAATAGCCTGTAAAAATAAGATTGTCATGCTCATCATTGATAACAATACTATTGAATAAAGACCGTTGACTATCATCCAAGATGTCCTGAATAAAACCAGGATGGCCGCTAGCCTCACAAAATGATATATTTGGTGTGGGGAATCCTAGAAACCACAACCTACCAGCCCCCCAATCTTGCAGCTAAAAAGAAATATCACCACTTCCAACCATCCTTCTAGAGTGCTGAGACAAAACCTCCAGGTAAGGGTGAATCCGTTTCCAAACCTTAGAGGGTCGAGCTCTCTTCTCATCCACATTTGTGCCATATCTGTCCTGAATTGTCCTACCCCAAATAGTTCTTACTTCCATAGCCTCCCATGCAAGTTTAGCATGTAGACCTTGCATGGTCAAAGAAACACTCCTCATATTGATGCCCCCTTTGGAGAGGGGTTTTGCAAGGTGTTTTCCAGACGCCTAGTGATGCCTGCCTTCCATCTTCCCATCCCATATAAAAGTCACCATAATCCTCTCCAAGTTTGTGATAACACTACTGGGAACCTTCAAGGTGGACATTACATGCATGGTAATAGAAAAAAGAACACTATTCACTAGGGTAATGTGACCGCCAAATGAAAAAAATCTATTCTTCTAATTGAATATGTGCCCTGTGAGCTTATCAACCAACTTATCAAAATGATGAATTCTAAGAGAGTGAGGGCTCACTGGATCCCCAAGATACTCCATAAGAAATGACCCCATATTCATGTTCAAGCTGTCCTCAAGAGTTCTAACCCTGCTCTATGAGATATCCTTGGATGAATAAAACAAACTTTTCCCCCAGTTCACAACCTGACCTCTCCACATGCAGTACTCTCCCAAAATCTCATTCATCCCCTGCACTGATCTTATACTACCATTGATAAATAGAATTGTGTCATCCACAAACATCAAATGTGAAATTCCTCTTGGTACATTCCTAGTCCGGTAAGGCAAAACTCTGCCCAATAAAAGACCCTGGTTGATATAGAAGCTAAAGACATTTTGGGATAGGATGTACAGAGTGGGGGAGAGGGGGTCTCCCTGCCTAAGAACTCAGCAAGCCTTGAAAAAACCAAACTGTTTTCCCAAAAATGATGTTGATATCCAAGATGAACTAAAGCACCGAAAAATTAAATCAATAGTCCCATTAGAGAACCCCTTGCAAGCCAACACCCTTAAGATGAAGCCCCATTCCGGTTTTTCATAAGCCTTGATCATATTTAATTTGATCACCAAGTTGCCTCCAAAAGACTTAGTGTTGATATCACTAACCACTTCTTGCACCACTCCAATTGCCCCTGAATTGAACACCCTTTAATAAAGCCATGTTGTTCCGGAGACACCCAAGTATTTAAATGAAATGCCATCCTTTTATTGAGAATGCTGGAAAAAACCTTGTAAGGAATATTACACATGCTAATAGGATGATATTAATCAATGGAATGTGGATTATGAATCTTTGGAATCATCACCATATTGGTTGCACATGCAATGTGTGGCAAATTCCCACCCTGAAAGAAGTCCTGCACTACCTTCACTAAATCTCCCTTAACTGTATCCTAAGACGCCCTATAAAAAGACCCTGGAATTCCATCAGGCCTTGGGGCACACTCCGGATTCAAAGTCCATACAACCTCACACACTTAAGTCTCCTCCGGAGTTCTCCTCAAGCATATATCAACTTCCTCTGAAACACAGCTCAAAATTGCCTCAAAAATTTCAGCATCACCTCTCGGATACCCACCATTCAAGCCAGGATTGGTCCCTTCCAGAAGGGATTGGATACTTTCATTGACCATGACTCCAACCTCATCCCGGTCAGTAGAATAAGAACCATCCACCCTTCTAATATTCAGTCTCTGGACACGACGATGCTCCTTAAAACAAGCATGGAAAAAGCCAGTGTTACGGTCCCCCTCCCATAGCCACTGAATTCTAGCCCCTTCTCTAGCCATCCGTTCCTGCCTCAGAAAAATATCATATAAAAGATCTTTTTTCAGCCTTAACTCAGTATAAAGAGTTTCATCCCATTCATGCTCCAGACCCTCCTCCATTCGGACAACCTCCTTACTGATTTCCACCAAATCATTATCCCTCACAGGTATATCCTTCCTCCATCACCATAGTAAATATTTAAGGCGCCTGATCTTGTTATGGAGTGTGATCCACAGATTTCCCATGTGTTTTAGACTCCAGGCCTCCCTAACGACATCATTGAAACTTGTTTCCTCCACCTAGTTATTAGAAAACCTGAATAGCTCTCCTCACAATGATCCTGAATCTAAGGAAAGTCGAAGAGGAGAATGAACAGAGAGACATCGAGCCAAATGAGAGACTTTAGCATCCAGGAATAAAGTTAAAGAAGACTCATTCATCAAGAATCGGTCAAGGTGTCACCATGTCTGATGTCCTCCTCATTGATTGTTACACCATGTGAACTTATCTCCTTCAAACCCCACATCCAATAATGTTCTACACTCATTTTAAATTTCTTCAACTTATTTTTGGGTGAATTTCTAAAAAATATTCATAACCACCACATCCACTAAAATACAATGAAAGATGTGATGATTACATGTGATACACTAATGAATTCAACCAACCACTAGAGTTTTGGACAATATACCATGAATAGAACCTACCACCCTTATTCATGGGAGTAAAATTAAAACCCAAAGATACTATTAATGATTAATTAAGGGAGATATTGAGAGAATAAAAAGATAAATTTCAAAACATAATAAGCGACATGGATGTGTTGAAAATCCCAATTTCAAAGATTCATACTTCTATCCAAGAGTATATATTACAAGTTTCTAATTTTAAATATGATCTAAAAAAATAAGAAATAATTCAAATGATATTTTTCAATGAAGATAATCCTAAGTCCACAAATACTTTTGATGATTTCCTACTACCTTAACCTTCAAGTTTCATTCTAGAATCTTTTTTAAAGAAAAAGAGATACCATTTAAAGAAAATGAGGTAATTTTTATGAACCTTGAAATATAATCTTTAGATTTTTAACATGTTGAAATTATAACTAATCTTCCTTATTTAGAAATTAATAATTAAATAACCTTTTTTTAGCCCTGGATGATTAAGGAGAGACAAAACAAGGTGTGGTGAATTTTAGAGAAAGAATTGTGGATCCTTTTTTATACTTAAATTATTCACATGAGGATGATTTCACAAACATGGGATATCATGAGGAATAAAATTTTAAATCCAAATTAATGGAATATTGAATTTATAGAATCGACTTTCAAAACTCACTAGACTATATCATCCATAATGTTAAAGTGATGCTATAGGAGCCCCACATTCCTTTTACTACCCAACAATACTATAAGTACATCATTTATGTGATAGATATCAATTTCATTAGATTCAGTTTCCTTATAATTAAAAAGAAATTATGAAGGAGTATCAAAGCTTCCATGATGTAATGATTTAAATTAAAGAATCCACACTCTCCTTTAGATTCAAGATAATTTTCAATAACTATATATATATAGATTGTATAAATGCAACACTTGTGGGGAGGAAACACCATTTTACTTTTTATATATTTTTTAAAATAATAATTTATTGTTATTATTTTTTATTTTTATTTGTATAAATATTGTGATCATGACGGATAGTGGCAACCTTCTCAAAGCTTTAAACTAGAATAAACACATCTGGCTGTCCCTTATTCTCAGAATTTTATATCATTTTTCCTAATTTAAATTCCATATATTATTTGAATACATTATTTCATAGTGTCATATTGAGGATAATGTAATATTTTATGTTTGGGGGAGGGGATAAATTTTTTGATAGATTTTTTTATGGTTCACGTGTTATTTTATTTTTATTCAATTTTTATTTCTAGGAACCTTGAGTGAAAATGAATATTAATTACCAATTTTTGTTCTTAAAATAATTTTTATAAATTTTACATTATAAAAAAAAGTTTTTTAAGAGATTATTGATATGTAAATTTTCATTTAATTTGGATTTCAAAACATTTTTATGAGTTTGACCTATTTCTGAAATCCATTCCCATGAAAAAATATCCAAAATTATCCCCATCCTTTGAGGTATCCTAAAATAAATTTTTCTTATTATTTATAAAACTCATTTCTTAGGAGATAATTACGTATGATTTCTTACTAGACTATTCATTTCATCTTATAAAATCTATGATTGAATAATGTCACAATAAGATGGTTGGTGCATTTATTTGTTTAAAATAACTTATCCTTGAGACCCACCTTTATATTTGTTTCTTTATTTTATCTCATATATTACATGGATGAACTTGATAGAAAAAACCACATGAAATTATTATTTTATCCTTCTTACCCTACTCTTAGTTTTTTTCATGATAATAAATGGATTAAGTGTAGGGGAGATGTTGTACATGGTGGAAGGGGATGATTTACATTGCGGAAGTAGTATGAGGGTGTTTTTATTGTATATTTATGAGACACTCATTTTTTATTTACCATTTTATTCAATTTTTACCATAAAAAATAAAAATATAAAAAGGGAAAAAAGGGAAAAATAAAAAAAATGCAAAAATGTATTGTGTTTTAAATAGGTAAAAAACCACTCTTGTTCAACCTTTAATCTTGTTATAACTATTAAAATTAGTTTCATGAGGATATTTATGTGAGATTTGTTTCAAGTAAAACTTCTTAAAAAAAGAAAAATAAAAAATAAAAAAGGGTGTTTATTTCACTATACGTATTTCTATATTTATGAAACTTTTCTTTGAGTTGGGGAGGTGGGTGATCTAATATTTATAAGAGGATATTTCATTGATTTTGTTAATTTATTATCAGGAAATGTGTTTAAAATTTATTCTCATTTTTAATCTTTATTGCGTTTTATATAATTACCTACATACTTTAGGACTTAGAGTCACTTGATCCTTATTGTAAATTACTCATTATTGATGTTGTTTTTCATTTATAGTGTGAATATTTGAGATTAATTACAAGATTATGGTCAGGAGAATGGACTTGAGGTATAAATGAAACTATAGAATAAATTTATCTAGTGTAAAGAGTGACATGAATTATCTAGTGAGGAAGGTTTTTATTGGGCCATAAATAGATTCTTGAGTTTGAAATAATTTTACTATGGGAGAAGAAAATAAAAGGAAATTACTTTTCATAGATGAGAAATGATAGATTCTATCTTATAAAATATATTATAACATTTCTAATTATTTATTTTTGAGTGAATTTGATATGGATATTAGATAATTTTTTCACAAGAGTGAAAAAGGGTAAGTGTGGGGGATTTAATAAATCATGTTTTTTTGAATATTTTATTAATAGTAATTGATATAATTTTCACGAATATACTTTTATTTTAATATTTAATACCAAATTTAAATTTTAGGTTGAGTTTAATAATTCTATGAAAATTATATTTTTATTCTTTTTTGTTCAATCCATTAATTTTATCATAACATATATTTTATAAGAAATTTTATCTCAGAATGTTGTTGAAAAATTATAAATTAATTTTTTTATATTATTTATTTTTATCATGTGATCTAGATCTCAAGTTTATTAGGTGAAATTTTTACATGAAGTCAACATTGATGTGGATTCGATAGAATGGTCCCCACCTCACCATTGCATCTATAAAATTTCCATCAATGCTTGTGTTGTGCTAAAATATTTCTAGCTATTGTAGGACACTATTTTGTGCATTTTATCCTACTGGAGGGATAAATGTTTCATGACATTACACAGCCAAGAATTCAGCTCAGGGAAGAGTAAATTTTAATGAAATAATTCCTCTTGTAAACTTATTTAAATTTATTACCCTAGCCATTATATTCTCTATATATTATGTATTTTCACATTTTATAAGGGTCAGTTCCTAAATTTTGAGATTTAGGGAATAATATAAGTGGTTTCACTCTATTTATATAAAAATTAGAAGAATGTTATCTTTTTAATTAAGTATATTTTCTACGATGCCTTCTTCTTCTTCTTTATATTATATATTTTTTTATTATAATAAAATTCTCTACTCTATTTTATTTCTTTTTAATTTTTGAAATGTTATTCACACACAATTTTCCTCTTTAGTTTTAACACTAAGAGTTAATATGAGAATGGGTCTTACACATCTAATCCTTTCCTTATAAAAAACATCTCTTTGATGACCAGTACACCCGTATAAGTGTAATTATTTATTAATTCATATAATTTATACATTATTATATTGATTATTTTAAATCCAATAACTAAATTTAATTCATAAAAGTTTTTTTTAATTAATTTATTCATTAAAAATTAGGAAACTCAATCGATGAACATTTAACACGTGAGACTGAGTTTGTGTGAATTGTTAGATAAAAACTTAAATGGTCAAATCTAATCAACTCGGGATAGAATTATAAGGTTAAAATATAGTCCCAAATATCAATTAGTTCAAATTTATAGAGTTTAAATGTGGTTTTAATTGGCCATAGACCATAATTTAACTTTTTAATGATAATAAATGAATAGTGTCATGATTTGAATTTCTAGTTGAAATTTTCTTCAAACACTTATTTTTATGGCCATGTTAATTTCTATAGGGTTTGGGGGATGAATATATTAGGAGATCATAATTAAGTAAATTTTAATTTTTGGGATAATGACAAAACATTTGTTAAAAAGGAGGATTATATCAATTATTTTTTAAATAAAATTTTATAAAATATAAAGAACTCTTATTCATATAATTTTTTACATTTAATAAGATTTTATATTTTTAAAGATTTTTCTTGTTAGAAAAAAATAAAAAAAATCTTTTATCAATTTTGATTCATTATTTAATTCATCAATTATTTTTTCCTTTTATTTCTTAAAATCCTAATTTTTATTTATTTATTTAACTTACTCATCTACTGAATGACCCAATCCATCCATCAAGATGCACTTAGTAAGAAAACAAATAAATACTTTGAGAGTACCCATGACAACGTTTATCGATCCATTATAATTGATCTTGATACCTATAATTTAAGCTTATTCAAAAATTTCATTTATGGAGAATCATTTATTAAACCAAATCTTAATAGATTATAAGACTAGTATCTCACTTCCCCTTTGAAATATATAATAAATATATACTACTTGAAAAATTACTGCACTCCCACTAAACCTCTTGTAGACAGAGGTATCACAGTCATTCATTTTGAAAACAAATTCTCTTATATCCTCATCAAAATAAATGTTACATGGTCTTGATTTATGTTTTAATCCATAAATGGATCTTTAAAACCTTTATACCATATTAAAATCCTTTGGAGTCATAAACCCTTATGGTTGTATCATATATAAATCTTCAATAAGGTGTCTATTAAGGAATTATATTTGGAAATCCATTTTTCAAATCTTATAAATAGGGTATTCTACAATCAAAAGTAAAATTATGATGTATTTTAATATAGAAAATGGTGGAAAGTTTTTTTCATAGTGTATTTGTTTAGTTTTATTAGACCATTTGGAAACTAGTCATTATTTATAGACACCTTGTTTTTCATCAATACCCAAATTATTTTTGAATGGATATTTTCACCCAATAGGTTTTAAGTCAATTGAAGGATATATATCAAAACAAAAAATTTGTTATAGTACTCATAATCCATTTTAAAATTCATGGATTCTTTCCACTTTAAAACTTCTGAGCTACTTTCTGCTTCCTTATTGGACAGTGGTTCATCATTATGAGCTAATAATGCATCACCATCCTCTGTTACTATAAAAATATATCTCTCTAGTTATGAAACCTCTTTAGTGTTCCTATATAGTAATTGTGTCTCTTTAATAACTTCTTCCACTAGAATTTATGAAATTTGTTCCTATTTAAACTCTTGTGTATATCAAGACTCAACTTCATCAAAGTATATCTATCTCCCAGTATATATGTTAGATATGTTCTCCCTCTCAAGAAACCAGACATGTCTTTCCACTATAATCTTTTTCTCTGAGGTATTGTATAGATAAATCCCCCTTTTTTACTTAGGATATCCTATATAGACACAATTTTTCCTTCATCATGCTAGGTTGTTTCCATAAATATCTTTAACAAACCCTTCAAAACCCCACACACATATAATTGACAACTTAAATTTCCTACCACACAGTAAATCATATGGGATTCTGGGCACTTGGTTTAGTGTGTGTGCTACAGTCTACAATGAATATCCCCAAAAGGATCATGGGATACTTTCATGAATTATAATCGATATCATCATGTACAAAAAGGTGTAGCTCCTCCTTTCACTAACACCATTACACTATATTACACAATGGGGAGTGAGTTGAGATAGTATCCCAAACTAGTTTAGATAGTTGATGAACTATTTGTTAACATATTATCCACCACATTTTATGTGGCGACTCTTCATCTTCTTACTAAAATGATTTTAAGGAGACCAAAAAAGTTTATACATAAATATTATATCATATTAGTTAAATATTCATTATATATAATTACAATCCAAGACAAATCATAAAGGTTTAATGACTTTAAAAACATTGATATATAAAAAAATGGTATATAAAATAGTTACAACATCTCCCACTAAGTTCTTCACATTTATAACCCTTATTAGGCATTTCATACTTAAAATTATTTTTTATATCTTAGAGAAATGGAATCATTAGAAAGGGAAAGTTCAAATTATCATTAAGGGTAAAAAAGGAGATATCAGTCAATGATCATACGTAAGTATATTATGAGTAAAATGAAATCAAATCCTAATATTAACATTTTAAAACCATACAAAAAAATTCATATATAATAATCATGTAATAAAACATTAACATTTAAAAAGGCTTGAATCATAAAATAATCAAAGATCATAATCCATGATATCATATCATATGCATGATAAAAGTTTACAGAGAGTTACATGATAAGCATGACATAACTATAATCATACAAATCATATGTCAAGGCCTACTTCCAAAACCATTATCATATAGTGGAAATAAAACCATGATAGAAAATCTAACCTTGTTAATTCCAACATTTTATTAGGAGTAACTTTTAAAAAGTTAACTATTTTATAATTTCCCAAAGAATTTGAGGGTTATAATAGATCCACCCATCACATAACCATAATCCATTCATATGTATACCACAATATTATAATTTTTTTTATTATTTCATCATAACTTAACCATTGGAAAAGAAAATGGGTTTCATTAAATTTTCATCATTATAATCATAAAATATATAGATAAATAATAAGGATGGTATCATTATATGTTATCCATAATGAATCATAAGTAACATCAAAGGATGTTATCATAGATAGAAAATTCTTTTAAAATTTTTCTAGAATATTTCTTGAGGAAATTACCCTTTTTAATTTGAAATCACTTACTTAAAATATTAAAATTACTAAAATATTGAGGAAACAAATTTCAATGAAAATATCCATGGAAACTTGTAATGTAATATTTGAATCAAAGTTTAGTCTTGATTATAGGATAATTCATTAATGTGGTTAACATTAAAACAAATATTCCTTTCATATTTTCAGTAAAAAGTCAAAAGTACATCGTTTGGAAAATGATAAGAGTATTCATTTAAATTTTTTTTATAAAAAGTAAGGAACTGGTAAAAATGAAATTAAAAAATCACTAGAGAATATTAAAAACTTTTTTTATAACATTTTATAAAACATGGATATATAAGAGAAAATATTCCCAATTGAGGAGAGAAATAAAATGAGATTTCCTTAAAAACATTCATTCAAAATTTTGAGTACAAATAGAGAGAAAAATGAAAGAAAATATGTTATCACTAGAAATAACTAAAGTAGAAGAAAGTACATGATATTTATGATAAATATATTATATAATTTCATCACCATAAATTTAAGAATAAATAATCTTGAAAAATAGTTAGATTATAATATAAAATCCTTTTCCCAAGTCAGAATTGCTTTGTAAGTACTCTAACTGCATGTATAAGAAATTTTAATTTCTTATAATTCTATAATATAACCATATTAATACTTATAATATAATATATTATTGAATTATAACATCTTGTTTCCCATTTATTTTGAATTCACTATTAACTCTATTATTTTGTCTATTAACTTATTAGTTTCCCTTGTAGGATTCAGTTCGGTAGTTTTGGTACCTGAATATTGGTATTGGTTTAATCATATAAATAATTTTGTAAATTATTATATATATATATATATATAATGAAATTATATAATAATTTAATAAGATTAATTAATCATTCATTCTATAAAGTTTATAATATCATTTATGTTGGTGGTAAACCCGACCGAAACATGAGCGTTCTATAAGGAATGAATAAGTAAGACAATATATTTTATAATTAAGATAAAAATTTTACATAAAATTATTAATTTAATAATTATCATATATATATATATATATAAAATTTTATAACCATTCATGAAATGTGGTTATGGAAAAATAAAACATATCACTCATAGAGATGACAGTCTATACGTATGCATGAACGATACTTTCATTTTATAATGAGAAAAATAAAGAGTATAGTTAATTTTTTATGATTAAAAAATAATTATTACATAAAAAATGTAATATATATTTATTTGTTACATTATTATAACCAAACATGTGCTCCAATTCTGGAAAATAAACCATATTACTAAGTGAAGTCGTTATTCTGAATGTATTCACGAGCGACACTTTCATTTTCCATTGAATGGAATGGAGGTGGATAATTGTTGTGAAATAATCATAGTAACATATCAATATATTGATAATATTTTATTCATCAATTTATATTTGATACAATAGGTTTATAAAAGGTGGAATAATAAATAAAATCGAAAGATATTAGTTAATATTTGTTCATCTTATTTGAGAGACCACCATTAACTTACACATTAAGCTTTGAAAGATTAGTCTTGGGAGAAGAAAATGGGATCTAAGATAAAGTTAATAAATATATGAAGGTATTATGATATGCATTTTTGGATATATAAAGATCAAAATTCATGAATAAGGGAGGATAAGAGGTTCCCTATTATAAGCAATGAAGATGCCACACATGAAATTACTAAAAATATATAAATAATATGAAGTCATTTTCTTGTGAAAGTGGAAAAAAGAGCCAATTAATAGAATTTATTATAATATATGGTCTATATATACTTAATAAATAATAAATAAAGAATTTAAAAATGTAATATTTACCCTTTTATCTTAGTTTAAACCCCTGATAATCCCATTTTAACCCTAACCATGATAACCGATTTTTACTCTTTTTACTATTCATTTTGACAAAAAATAAATGTCGCCTATTTACCAAATTTTGAAATAATGATTCAAAATATGGAATCCTTTTTATAAAATTCAATTTATATAAGTTTTAAAAATTAATTTTAAAATAAGCATGCAAAACTCAATAAAAAACCCATTTTTTGAAAAATCCATTTTAATCATAAAACTGAATTTACTTTTATTCAGTGCCGAATAATAACTATCAGATACATTTTAAATTTTTTTATTAAATATATAAAAAATATAATTCATTAAAACATTAACCAATAATTTTTATTTAATTTATGTAGATTAAAATACTTTGTGCGTATAAAAATAATTTTCTAAAAAATAATATCTTCTATATTTAAATGATTTTATATTCATTCCTAACTATTAGATAACTAATGTATGGATTATTTTAAATTTATTCACATGATAAATTATTTTTAAATAGTGATTAATATACTTATTTTACTTATAAACATATAATATATATATATATATATATGTTTTGAAGAATAGACCTTTTAATCATTTAATGATTTTATAAAAATTCAGTTCTTATTTCATAGTTATGAATTAATAAATATGGATTTTTTAAAGACCCTGAACCTAGTAGCCTAGATTTAGTGGTTACTTGATTAAATTGTTTCTAGTTACAAGTGATTACTTCCCAAAGTACAAAATTATTTAGTAGTCTTATTAAACAAGATTCATACTTGAGTCTCTCATTAAATTTGAAAACATGAATTACAACATTATGAAAGTAAATATTATATATCCTTGATCCCATTCAAGTATTCCTTGTAAATATCAAGGGGAAGGGGAAAAAATACGGGTGATCTCAAATTATAAGTAAGGGTTACATATAATGGAATCTATCATTAACCAATAAAGCATAAACAAAATGACAAGACATATTAATGAAAATGAATTCCATTTAATTAATAACTTTAGCACGAAATGAATCCAAAGATAATATTAATTAAATAACCTCATGGATAATAATAAAAAAATGTCAATGAAGGAAATTCAAAATATCGGATGTTAGGATTGTAGACATCATGATATCTATACCATTAAGACCATGCTCTAAGACAATTTAAAACTATGGGTAAAAACCCATTTAATTTGGCCAATAGATTTATCTCATGAGACATGTTGATGAATCTAGGGGATATATAATTATGGTCTCCACCTATCATTGGATTTCCAATTAATTCCATATATATCGAATCATTTATTCAATTCATGATCAATATACCTTATCAAAAAATATTTCTATTGAGTAAAGAATACATATTTATCAAAATTATCCCCAGTCAATCAAATACATTTCATAATAAAACCCTATATGTAAAAATATTATACTGTTTAAATAATAATCATATACATGTTACAGATAATATGGATATTTAAGATATATTTAATTTCCAATGATTAGAAGAAAGTGAATATTTCAAGAGAAAGTTAATGACTCCAAAATTAATCAAGAAAGTGAATGATAATAATTTCTTTGGTCAAAGTGATCATAAAACATCCACAAAAAAATAATTATATTATTTCAATATATCCCCAATAGAGTATATTTAAATTATATGGTTGTAATAATTTATGAATAGAAATACCAAAAAAATATTATTAAAAACATTCTTGAGAAAAATACCCTTATCACTTTGAAAATCACTTTCAATAAATAAATAATTCTAGAATATTTGAAAAAAAACATTTTATTTTAATAGAAACTTGTAAAATTTTAAATTATACTTCAAATAAATCATAATTCATGATGGTGGGAAATTATTTTAATGCCAAGTATGTTAAAATAAATATTCCTTTCATATTTTTGGTAAAAATACATAAAGTACCATGTTCAGAAAATGAAAAGAAGATTTATTTCAAACTATTTATTAAAAAGTTAAATATGGGTAATTTTTTTTAATAAATCAGTAGATAATATTAAAAATATGTAGTTTAATTTTTTTTAGGAAAATACAGATATGGAAGAACAATAATTTTTGACCGAATAAAGAAATAATTTTGGATTTTCTTAAAAACATTTTCTCAGTAATTTTAAGTAATAAAGAGAGAAAAATGGATCTATTACTTGAAAATTTCATGAATAGACAAAGGATAATAAAATCAAAGGGGTTTATTAGACAATTATCAATTAATTTCCTTTAATGGAAATTAAATCATAAACTATCTTGATTAAAATGAGATTGAAGCATAAACCCTTATCGATTTGGTATCTTTTGAATCATAATTCCCATGAAAGAAATAACATCAAATGAAACATAAAATACCATGAATATAAATAGTTTAACGATATAACATATCAAAGGGGCAGTAGATATACCTCATAAACATAAAAAGGTGCATAATAAAAAATATTTCTCAATGGAGTGGCAATGAGATAACATCTATTACAAGGTCAATTCCCTTGAAATGGGTATTAATCAATGAATTGATTATGTTAATAAAATGTAAATCCACATAAAAAAGTGTAAAAATAAAATATAATAATAAAAATACATTACACTCATAATCATATAATATCAAATACAATAAAGAAGTAATATATCCCAAAAGTGAGGGATGAAACATCTTACCACTTTGTAAATTTTAAATAAAATACGTATGGATGAAGTAAAATTAATTTTAACCTAAAAGACCATGAATTATAATTTATTCATGAAATAATATATAAAATTTGTATTATAAGAACCATATAAATTAAATTAGGTGCATAAGATTAAAATATGTCTCAATGAAGGGAAATTGAGATGAAATCCCTTACCTCATGTTTCCCTTTAGTTGATCATAATTTAACCTATAACATAATGGTTTTAATAATTTTAATAATTTATAAAACAATATTAATATTAATAATATCATATATGATCCTATTATAACATCTTAACACCCATTTATTAATAATATTTCATTATAACCATTGTTTCAGATGTTAACTGCTTCATTTTCTCATACATGTTTTGTCATGAAAGTTCCAATTCATATACATAGAATACATATCCAACATATTAATAATGATATTAATGTTATAAGAATAATATTTATTCACTACATAAGTTTTTATTACCATTATTGAAAGTCAGATATAGAAAATAAATCGCATTGCTTTATAGAGACAGTAGGTTGTGCATACGCACTAAGGACAATATCATTCCCTTAATGGTTGAAATGGAAAAGTGGTGGATGATATATTAATTTTAAATAATTAATATAATTTAATATTTATCACATGCATTAATTATTTCCACCATTATGACTATCCATGTGATTTTGTGATGAAAAACAAATTACATCGGTTCGTGAGGTGGTAGTCAACTATAAAAATGAGTGATGGATTTGTTTTTCAATTGGTGGAGAAGAAAATGGATAAATATTATGACATAAAAATAGTAATATATTAGTATATGGGATATACTGGTGTTATTATATTGTAATTTTTAATAAATAATTTGAAGGCGATAACATAATAAGTAAAAAAGAAAGAGCTCGGTGAAGATGATTACATTCACAAAGAGAAACCTCCTTTGGATATTTTATTAAGGACCCTAAGATTGGTATTTTGGGAAGAATAAAACCTCTAGAATGTGTCTATGAATTATGGGTAGAGATTTTTTTGGATATTTGTTGAGATAAATGGATTAATAGGTGTGAATAAGTGAGAGTATGAAGTTCCATTTTATAAGTGGGGGAGAGTACCTTCTTGGAAATCACTCGAAAATTTCCAAAAAGAGTAACAACTGATAAATTAATTCCCTAGAAAAATGCTTCCAAATTATGTTATATTTGACAGTGTGATATTATAATGTTGGAATATTTCCATAAAATAGTATTCAGATAAGTTTTTTTGGAATACTTACCCTTATCTTTTTGTTTAACCCCCACCAAACTCGTTTTAACCTTAACCATAATAATTATTTTTTAACTATTTTCACTATTCATTATGATAAAAACTTAGGTTATGTTAGGTCGGATAGGGTAATGGAAGATGGTATAGAGGGGGGGGGGTGAATAGACCAGATTAAAAATTTTAATCAAATAAATTAATTATCAAATTTAATTATTAAATTTAATTAGCAGCAGAAAAATTAAATAACGCAAGGATGCTTTTTATAGTAGATCAGTCCAAAGTGGGCCTACTCTACTCTTATACCTCTCTACTCGGTGAGAGATACATGTGCACTAAAAATGATTTTTAAAGGGGAATCATAACCCAATTACAAAATATTTTTCTAGTGGAGGGATAACCACGACACTGACTTTTGTGTGGGGAGTCACAACCCTTACAACCTGACTTTAGATACTAAGAGTCACAAACCAAACAGTCTTGACTTTAGATATAGGTAGTCACAACCCTAAGATCCTGACTTTAGAATCCGGGAGTCACAACCCAAAGAAAAATAATAACAAATAATACTTTTGTGTGCAAAAGCATAAATAGAAAAAATAGAGTACGTGTAAGAGATGTGAAGTAGTGTTACAGACTCAGAACCAGATGAAATAGAATATAAAAATTAAAGCACATGTACTGGTTCTTGAGGTTTAGTTCAGCACGTCTCTTCAATGAAATTGTAGTCGAAGTAGAATTAATTCAGCGCTTGAGAGACCGAGTAGGTGGTGAAGTAGAGTTTAACAGGACGTTGCAAATGCACATCAGATTCAAAGTTCACAGCTCCTTCTCTTTGTATATGCGTTTTTGTTTTTCCTGCAAAAGAGAACTATATATATAGAGAATAAAAATATCTAGCATGTTCATCAACTCCGCTTCCTTAGGATATTAATTAAGTTAAGAGATCCCATAAATATCTCCCTGAAAATAGCAGAACCGTTGCTTATTTATTCCCGTAGAATAAATAAAGGAATTCAAAATATTTTGAATAAGTCTTCCAATAAAATCTCTAGAATAATAAAAGCATTGAATGATTCAAAACAGAATTTTAAATCCATTTAAAATGATTTAAACGAAGTCAAAACAGTTCCTGAAAACAAGCAGCAGATTCTGGAATTAAATTCAAATATTTAAATTTAAACAATCTTGAAACGTCCAAATTTATTTATAAAATACGTTGAAGAATGTTATTAAATTTTCTCTCTAAATATAGCACCAAAAACATTAAAAACTCTTTCATTACGATCCTTATATTTAATGAGGATTTTATAAAAAAATCGTTAAAAAATAATCCATATATTTGCAGAAAATCAATTTTTAAAAAAATTGCACAGAATGAACAATAACTTCGGAATGAACAATAACTTTGAAGTGAACAATATCTTCAGAGTGAATAGTAACTTCTGAGTGAATAGTAACTTCGGAGTGAATAGTAACTTCCGAGCGAACAATAACTTCAGAGTGAATAGTAACTTCTGAGCGAACAATAAAGTAACGTAGGATATGAATAGTAAAGTAACATAGGGTATGAACAGTAACGTAGGGTATGAACAGTAACGTAGGGTATGAACAGTAACGTAGGGTATGAACAGTAAACCATACTTTTGTGAGATAAACAAATGAACCATACTTTTGAGATAAAAATGAACCTTAATTTTGATAAAAATGAACCTTACTTTTGATAACAAGTGAACCACACTTTTGATAACGAATGAACCTTACTTTTGATAACAAATGAACCTTACTTTTGAGATAAAAAATGAACCTTACTTTTGATATAAAAAATGAACCTTACTTTTGATAACAAAAATGAACCTTACTTTTTAATAGAAATCTGGATAAAATTTTGTGACAAATATCAATGAATTTTTGAGGGCTCTTAACAGAAGATTCAGACTTCGGTCGAAAAAAATAATTTGTATAAAAACTAATTATCTTTCCAAAAAAAAAAGGAATCAATTGAAACCGATATATACAGGTCCCGAAATCATTAAAAAACAGAAGCAAAACAATTCTGGAAAAACTGCTACTTCAAAACAGAATATCAGAACTTCAAGTAATTAAAAGTCCATTCAAACAATATTTTTAGACTTTTATGTAAACTAATAAAATTAGTATAAACATTTTATCTTTCCATAGAATCAAGTTTCATGCAAATTGGACAAATGTAGAAGTTGCAGTAAAATAAATACATAAATGTTTTAAAACCGTGAAATGTAGAGTTTCTAAAAACATAGTAGCAACTTCATTGAATTTTTGAGAAATAGATAAGCATTTTCAAACTTCCTCATTAACTAATAAAATATAGATAAATATATTATATTTTCAACGTGATAAGAATCACAAAAATCCAAATACCATAAATTAAGATATCATCAAAATACATAATAAAAGAAATCAAACAAAATCATATGAAATCAAATTAAAGGAAATATGCACATGCACAAACAATCTCCCCCTTTTTGTTTGATTACAAAAACAAAACATTTAAACCATAAATGAATTTTTTTAAAAGATTAAAACCAAATTATTTCTCACCAAAACTTCTCCCCAAAACTTATCCCCCCTTTTTTAAATAAACAAAAAGTGAAAACATGCTCCCCCTAAACAAATGCAGCAAATAAAATTTAACATTCCAACATACCAAGAGAAAATTTAATTTTCTCAAACTGAGCAGAGTTTAAAGGATTTGTAAAAATATCTGCAAGATGATTTTCAGAAGGGATAAATTGTAAAACAATATCAACCTTATTCACATGATCTTGAATGAAATGAAATCTAAGATCAATATGTTTTGTTCTAGAATGTTGTAAGGGGTTTTTAGAAATAGAAATTGCAGATGTATTATCAAAATAAATAGGTAGTTTATCAAGATAAACACCAAAATCACATAAAGTTTGCTTAATCCATAAACTTAGAGCACAACTACTTGCAGTAGAGATATAATTAGCTTATGTAGTAGATAAAGCAACAGATAATTGTTTCTTAGATGACCAAGATATTAACCATTTTCCCAAAAAATGACACATACCTGATGTGATTTTTTGGTCAATTCTACAGCCTGAAAATAGGTGCAAATGAATCTTCAAAGTCAATACCTTCTTCTTGAGAGTATCCTTGAGCAACAAGTCTGAATTTGTTTTTGATAATCTGTCCAGATTCATCCAGCTTGTTTCTAAAGATCCACTTAGTTCCAATTACCTACTTATCTTCAGGAAATTCTACTAAATTCCAAAAATTATTTCTAACAAACTGATTTAATTCATCTTGCATATCAATAATCCAGTTTGCATCTTTTAAAGCATCATTAATATTAATAGGAACAAAATCAGAAATAAAAGCAGAATTGGCACAATAATTTAAAATAGAATTTCTGGTTTTGACACCAGAATCAACATTGCCAATTATATTTTCAACAGGATGATCTTTGTGAATCTCCCATGATCTTGGATCAGGTTGAGAAGGATTATTTTTACCCTCAATTAATTCACTCTTATCTTGAGGAATATCTTCACCAAAATTAAAATCTCTAAACTCATCATTAATAACATTAGAATCAGAATTTATTTTAACATTATTTTCATCAAACATAACATGAACAGACTCTTCAATAACCATCGTTCTTTTATTATAAACTCTATATGCTTTACTGTTATTAGAATAACCAAGAAAAATACCTTAATCACTTTTAGCATCAAATTTATCAAAATTATCCTTTGAATTTAAAATAAAAACTTTGCATCCAAAAACTCTAAAATAACCAACTTTAGGCTTTTTATTTTTGAATAATTCATAAGGAGTTTTCTTTAGAAAAGGTCTAATAAGAATTCTATTTGAAATATAACATGCAGCAAAAACAGCCTCAGCCCAAAAATATCTAGGCAGATTATATTCACTTAACATAGTTCGAGCCATTTCAATAAGAGTTCTATTTTTCTGTTCTACAACACCATTTTTTTGTGGTGTTCTATGAGCAGAGAAATTATGAAAATATCCATTATTTTCACAGAATTTTTCAAAATCTAAATTATGAAATTCACCTCCTTTATCACTACGAATAGAAATAATCATAAAACCCTTTTCATTTTGAACTAATTTAGAGAAAGCAGTGAATTTAGATAAAGTATCATTTTTATGAGCTAGAAAATATACCCAAGTAAATCTACTATAATCATCAACAATAACTAAAGTGTATTTCTTTCCACCAAGGCTAGAAATTTGAGTTGGACTAAATAAATCAAGATGTACTAACTGTAATGGCTTATTAGTACTTATCTGATTGATATGTCTAAAGGAAACTTTGTGTTGCTTCCCTTTCATATAGGCATCACAAACAAGAAGTTGTTCTTTCTTCAAAGAAGGAAGCTGTAAAACATTGTCATGCTTTGAGAGCTTATGCAACAATCTAAAATTAACATGGCCTAAACGTCGGTGCCAAAGGATGCAGTCATTCTGTACAACATTCAAACACTTTACATGTTGAATAGTTAGTTCAGCAAAATCAATAGTATAAATAATATCTTTTTGATTAGCATAAAATAATAAAGAATCATCTTTAAAAACTAAACATTTATTATTTTTAAATTTAAATTTCATTCCATCATTAAATAATTGTGATATACTAATTAAATTATGTTTTAAACCTTCAACATATAAAAGTTTTGAAATAAATATAGAATTTGAAATACCAAATTTACCAAAACCTTTTACTTTGCCTTTAGAATTGTATCCAAAAGTAACAGTTCCTCCATCACATGTGTTGTATGATGTGAAATTTGATGGGTCTCCAGTCATATGCCTAGAGCATCCACTGTCCATGTACCGTATGTCGTTCTTGAGACATCCAAGTCATTTTTCCTTATCCAGTGATTCCATGAAACATAAGTTAGCAGATTCTTTGTCATTTCTAGTTTGTTCACTAGAATCAGATTCTTCAGTAAAACTCCAGCTGGTTGCCAATGCCTTTTTATCCTTCTTTTTGTATTTGTCTTTATTCTTTAGTTTAGGGTAATCGGGTTTGATATGACCTTTCTTCCTACACTCATAACAAGTCACATCTGAAGCATTGTAATTTGTATCACCTTTCATATCTCCCTTATATTTGTCTTTTTGAGGATTTCTACTAAACTGGTTTTTGAAACCTTTTTTTTTTCATTGTTTTGTAGACTCCAGTTACAATCTGATCCATGTCTTCCTTTTCAATATCCTGTAGATCAGAATCAGAAAAATTATTAGAAATAACTTTTATAGACTTAAAAGATACACCTTTTCTTTTTGTTGACTCATCATCATCTATGTTCTTCAGTTCCAGTTCATATTGGAGTAGTGATCCAATCAGTTCATCAAGTGTCTACTCTTTGACGTTCTTTCTTTCATCAATGGCAACTTTATTTGAATGCCATTTCTTTGGTAAAGCTCGTAGGACTCTTTAAACAAGTATAGGATTTTCCAGAGATTCTCCAAGTGAATTCATTCCATTCACAATGCCTGTGAATCTATGGAACATTTGATTTATAGTTTCATCTTCACCCATCTTGAAGTCTTGGTACTCAGCACGAAGCATTCAAAGTTTGGTTCAGATCAATTTGTCAGAGCCAAGGTGAGTAACTTGAAAAATCTTCCAAATCTCATGAGCTGTCTTGCATGCAAAAACATGACTAAAAACACTTCTGTTAATAGAACAATATAAAATATTAATGACTTTGTAATTTAAGACATATCTAGTATTATGAATTCCTGTAAGAGTATCTGGATCAGCTTCAGGCAGTGTGTATTGTTTTGACATGATAGACCAGTGCTCAATTCTCAACTGTTTGAGGTATGCCTCCATTCGGGATCTCCAGTATCCATAATCATTGCCACCAAAATGTGGTGGCTTCTGAGGAATCCAAGCATCATTCGGGTTTAATCCTGCCATCTTATAAGATCTTTATCCTTAGACTGTGAGGTCTAGGAATAGGTTAGCACAATAAAATATAAAAGCAGATAAAATAAATGATTGGATAAATTCCTGAAGGAACGACAAAGTATAATGAAATATAAAGATAGAGCAAAACTATTCCTAAGAAGGTTATCCTCTGATACCAATTGTTAGGTCAGACAGGGTAATGACAGATGGTCTAGAGGGGGGTGAATAGATCAGATTAAAAATTTTAATCAAATAAATTAATTATCAAAGTTAATTATTAAATTTAATTAGAAGCAGAAAAATTAAATAACGCAAGGATGTTTTTTATAGTAGTTCAGTCCAAAGTGGGCCTACCGTACTATTATACCTCTCTACTCGGCGAGAGATACGTGTGCACTAAAAATGATTTTTAAAGGGGAATCATAACCCAATTACAAAATCCTTTTCTAGTGGAGGGATAACCACAACACTGACTTTTGTGTGGGAGTCACAACCCTTACAACCTGACTTTAGATACTGGGAGTCACAACCGAAACAGTCTTGACTTTAGATATAGGGAGTCACAACCTTAAGATCCTGAATTTAGAATCCGGGAGTCAAAACCCGAAGAAAAAGAATAACAAATAATGCTTTTGTGTACAAAAGAATAAATAGAAAAAATAGAGTGCATGTGAGAGATGGGAAGTAGTGTTACAGACTCAGAACCAGATGAAAGAGAATATAAAAATTAAAGCACAGGTACTGGTTCTTGAGGTTTAGTTCAGAACGTCTCGTCAATGAAATTGTAGTCGAAGCAGAATTAATTCAGCGCTTGAGAGACCGAGCAGGTGGTGAAGAAGAGAGTAACAGGACGTTGCAAATGCACAACAGATTCAAAGTTCACAGCCCCTTCTCTTTGTATGTGTTATTATTTTTCCTGCAAGAGAGAACTATATATATAAAGAATAAAAATATCTAGCAGGTGCAGAAACTCCGCTTCCTTAGGATATTAATTAAGTTAAGATATACCATAAATATCTCCCTGAAAAAAGTAGAACCGCTGCTTCTTTATTCCCGTAGAATAAATAAAGGAATTCAAAATATTTTGAATAAGTCTTCAAAAAAAATCTATAGAATAATAAAAGCATTGAATGATTCAAGAAAGAATTTTAAATCCATTTAGAATGATTTAAACGAAGTCAAAACAGTTCCTGAAAACAAGGATCAGTTTCTGGAATTAAATTCAAACATTTAAATTTAAACAATCGTGAAACGTCCAAATTTATTTATAAAATAAGTTGAAGAACGTTATTAATTTTTCTCTCTAAATATAGCACCAAAAACAATAAAAACTCTTTCATTATGATCCTTATATTTAATGAGGATTTTTAAAAAAAAAATCGTTAAAAAATAATCCATATATTTGCAGAAAATCAATTTTTAAAAAAACTGCACGGAATGAACAGTAACTTCGGAATGAATAGTAACTTCAAAGTGAAGAGTAAATTCAGAGTGAATAGTAACTTTGGAGTGAATAGTAACTTTCGAGCGAACAATAACTTTAGAGTGAATAGTAACTTCTGAGCGAACAATAAAGTAACGTAGGATATGAATAGTAAAGTAACGTAGGGTATGAACAATAACGTATGGTATGAACAGCAACGTAGGGTATGAACAGTAACATAGGGTATGAACAGTAACATAGGATATGAACAGTAAACCATACTTTTGTGAGATAAACAAATGAACCATACTTTTGAGATAAAAATGAACCTTAATTTTGATAAAAATGAACCTTACCTTTGATAACAAATGAACCATACTTCTGATAACAAATGAACCTTACTTTTGATAACAAATGAACCTTACTTTTGAGATAAAAAATGAACCTTATTTTTTAATAGAAATCTGGACAGAATGTTATGACAAACTTCAACGAATTTTTAAGGGCTCTTAACAGCATATTCAGACTTTGGTCCAAACTAATAATTTGTATAACAACTCATTATATATCCAACAAAAAAATAATCAATTAAAACCGACATTTACAAGTCCCGAAATCATTAAAAAACAGAAGAAAAACAATTCTGAAACAACTGCTACTTCAAAACCGAATATCAGAACTTCAAGTAATTAAAAGTCCATTCAAAAGATATTTTTAGACTTTGATGTAAACTAATGAAATCAATATAAATATTTTATCTTTCCATAGAATCAAGTTTCATGCAAATCGGACAACTGTAGAAGTTTCAGTAAAATAAATACATAAATGTTTTAAAACAGTGAAATTTAGAGTTTCTAAAAACATTATGACAAATTCATTAAATTTTTGAGAAATAGATAAGCATTTTCAAACTTCCTCATTAACTAATAAAATATAGATAAATATATTATATTTCCAACATGATAAGAATCACAAAAATCCAAATAACATAAATTAATATATCATCAAAATACATAATAAAAGTAATCAAACAAAATCATATGAAATCAAATTAAAGGAAATATGCACATGCAAAAACAAGTTATACATATTACCTATTATTAATTATTCTTGTTAAAAATATATAATCCATTTGAAAAAAAATTAAATTCACAGAAGTGGTAAAATTTAATTTAAAATTAAACCTAAGACATGATGTAAATGCAGTTTTCCATAGAAATATTTTCATAAGTACCAAAAGTTTTTATGTCAAATTTAAATGTAAAATTGATTATAATGATCTAATATTTTTTAATAATCATAAAATTTAACTAATATTACTTTAAAATAATTTCAAATTAAATATAACTTTATAGATGATTTAATTTAAAAGGTAGTTTTCAAAACAAATCGATATTTCTCAATATTCATCGAGAAAATTATTCTTTTTATAAAATTCTCAAAAATTCACTCTAAGATAATTTTAACATGAAAATTTAAACAATTAATTCCATTTTTTGAGATAATTTTTCTAAAACTGATAAAAATTAATTTTAAAATAAGTACATAAAACCCAATAAAACCGCTTTTTAGAAAAATAATGTTTTAAGCATAAAATTGCTATTATTATTACCCCGTAGAAAATATATTAGATGAAAGATAAAACTTTATATTTAATAATTAATATGTAAATTTGATTAAAATCATTAAAAATATATATTAATTTAATTTTTGAAGGAAAAAACACTTTGGTTGTATAAAAAATGGTTTTTTAGAATAATTTTATTTTACTCTCAAATGATTTTTATTTTAATTCCAAATTGATTGATAGATATTGAATTTATTTTATACATGTTTAAACCATATAATTTTAATATTTTAGTAATTCATATTTATACCCTACAATTTAACTTATAGGTTATGAAGATATACTATTTGATGTTTCATTAAGACTCGGGGTTGTGTATATCACAAGTTATCGAAGAGATTAAATTTATTTAATAATAAATATATTGTAAAATATTAGGGTGTTACATTCCCCCCCACCAGTAAAAAAATTCATCCCAACTTTTTTTATCTTTCACTCAGAAATTAAGGGTTTGACATTTGAAAATAATTTTTTGAAATCCCACATTGTAAAAAGTGTTAATAAAACTTCCTCTTGATAAGAGAGAAAGGAAAGAACTAAGGTTATATAGAATGACACAAATATTGGTTTCAAAATATGAAAATATAATTGGGAAGTGAAAATATGGACATATAATAAAAACATAATTCCAAAATAATTATGGAGATCTATTTATATCATTGATCCCAAGAAAGTAAATGATTCAGAGAAAGTGAATGACCACCAGACAATAAATTGATGACGTGTGAAAAAACCCATTTTATTACTCAGAAATGACGGTAAATGTATGAAATTTTTATTTCAAGATCATTTTCCTAGAGTTTAGGAGTTTTTTACGGTCATGATATAAAACACTATAAAATATACTTAATATATTTTTATTTCATAAAGATACTTTTATCCTTTGGTTGTGCTTCACCCAATTTAAAATTCATTTATTACCTTAAGAAATAAATATCCAAGCTGAGTTTTTTTGCTAGAAGCATTAAAATAAACTTTTTATATATCAAAAGATCCATAAAAGAGTGAAAATTCCTTCTTTATGTATCTAAATATTTATCAAAACCAAAATGGTTAGAATAAGTTATCTAATATAATACATTAATCTCATTACCTCAACAAAACACCCAAAGATAAAATTAATTCATTCCATACATATTTATAACTGAAACCCTTTAGATTGCATCCCTAAAAATGAAATATAATTCCAACTAAATAAGATTTTATATTCTATATAATGGTTATATATGTATCTCAACCCAATAAAACATCTCCTAAAATATCATCAATAATCTAAAAATTCTAAAAAATTAAAAATATTTGATTAATATAATATTATCCATAAAATGATTTGAGTAAAAAATTTCATATTAACTAGTACATAACATAATCTATTTGAAGGTGTTATACCCTTTTCACTCTTTGGTTGTGGGTTTTAGCCATGTGGCCTTACTAAAAGGCTTGGGTTATCTCCCAACATATGAGTTGTCCTTTTTCAAAAAGAATTTTTATATAATTCCTATAAGGTTCTAGAAAATATAATGATCATATTTGAAATAAAATTAATCCTCACACAACTTTTTAACTTATATGGTTCTCAATACAACCCCCCTACACAAAATCAAATAATTATTGTTGACTATTATTAATTTACCATTAATGACTATATTTAACATAATGGTTATAAATAACTTTATAATTATATCCATGAAATATTAAAGAAGCATTTATGTAACGCCCCGACCCTAGTTACCCAGAGTCGGTGCATTATTACATAACATTAGAATGATCAAAAGGAAATCATGTCTTGAAAGACCGACCAGTTTAGTATTACTCGAAACAAGATTCATACATAAGTTCAACTTTACAACTTGAAAATAAATACAACATGAATTTATTCTATTAGAAACATCCAATCATCCAAGATTATTCTTGCAAGTCAATCATAACTAACTTCTTCATATCCTGGAAAAATGAAACATAATAAAGGGGTGAGATCAAACGCTCATTAAGGGTAAGCAATACAATGGAAGATAACATAAATATTAAGCATGGTGAATAATTGAAACCACACACCTTTACCAATAATAAACAATAATAATTTTATGGTAGAAATATGAGATGAGTTAATAATTCCATTATAAAACATAATAATGGGTTTTCTACGAGTCGAATGGCCACATGAACCATCAATATTTTTTTCATAATGAGGGAATGTATAATGCCGGACATTCTAAAAAATTTTGTCAAGGCATCGGCCAAGACGTCTAAAAATGATTAAGGCCTCGGCCAAAACCATATATCAAATTGGGAAAGGCCTCGGCCAATTCCACATCTAGTTGTCTCATGAGACCTACCGATGCATCGAGGATCAATATCGGGCTCCACCCATCACTTACTAAGTCCAATACATTCCTCATATGAAAAAGTTGAAATATAACATAAAAATTCATATTAAAACTAGCATACAAAATGTCAATACTTTAACCATAAACCATGAATGGTATAAAAATAGAACATCTATAGTCAAACATATCACAAAACCTTCAATACATTATGGAAGTTTTGTATCATAATAAATCTACTTCAAATAAACTTGAAATCCATCAAAGGATGTTGACATAGATGAAATCAAAACCTTTTTTTAGAGAAAAATATCTCTCTATTTTCAAATACTTTAAGAGTCACATAATTATTAAGAAAACATTTATTTTGAAAATATTATTATAATCTTTTAAGGGAAGCTTCGATGATGTTATAATGGTAGAAAATAGCCGCACCCACCTTATAAGTTAAAAAAACCATTCTTACCTTAATTTTCTCGAAAAGGTCATAAAGTACCTTGTTTGGAAAATGACAAAAAGATTCCTTTAAAAACATATAAGGTAAAATAAGGGTATAAATGAATTTACCCCATTGTCTAGTAAATTGTAAAAATGTTTTGAAATACATTTTTAAGAAAGATGGATGTGGATGATAAAGAGGTCCCAGTAGATAATTACGTATAAACAACCTCGGATAATAAAGAGATTGTGAAATTAACCCTTACCTTGTACTTTTCCTTAGTCGAGGGTAGTTTTACCTCCTGTATAATGGCGAAATAATTTTCATTAAATTATACAATAATCATATACATTAATATGATATCATATATAATCTTTTAATATTGCTTTGTTAATAATATCCTAGTATTATCTTCATTTTGGGTGTTAACTGATTCATTTTCCTTTATATGCTTTGTTACGTAAGTAATGTTTGTTATGTGTAGGTTGTATATTATTTATATTCAGAATGATATTATGTTTTTAAACATTATTTTTAATCAGATAATGAAAATTAGTCTTGAATGGAGACGATGGGGAACGAATCTCATCGCATTCGTGGAGACAGTAATCCGTACGTACGTACGAGCGACAATATCATTCTTTTGATATTAAAATAATTTATAATTGGATGGTATATCATATATACAGAATCATTATCATGTTATATTTATTATTTAAATCAATTACACATCATTATTATACCCATCCAAATAATAATGTATTGAATAACAATTACACCACAACGTGGAGACGGTAAACCGTATGGACACACGTATGGTGACATGTCATTAATAGGATGGATAGAATAATGAATATGGTTGTAAAATATTTATAATAATATCATAGTATATAGGAGATACTGGAGTTATTATTTAAGAATGGAAACAATAAAGAAAGAGGAAGTGGAAGAAGAAAAGAACTTGAAAGAGGTGATGAAATATTTACTTCTTCTTTGGGTTCTTCCTTTTAATTTGATCAAAAGGGATCCTTTAGTTGGCTTTATGAATAAATAAATTCCTCTAGGATTAAGGGAGGAAAGTTTACAGGGTATTTGGGAAGGGTTTGGATGATCCCAATGGCTTTGAAGGTGTGAATTAGAGAGAAGAGGGAGTGCCCTTTTATAAGAGGGGTGAGGGGCACCTTAGGAAAATATAGAAATATTATTTTATAATAAAATCATTTTCTGTTTAAAATGTATCAAAAATAGATTATTTAAAGGTTAAGGTGGTTATGGGTCAAAAATCACTCAAAAAATAGGTTTTATACAGGTTTGGGTCACTATATTAACCTTATCTTTTAGATTTAACTCTTAGTTAAATAGTTTGACATTTACCACGTCTCTTTGTATTTTCATATTATACGGTTAATAAACTTACTATATACTTCCAAGAGAACCCCAAGTAGTTAATAAATTATACAAATACCATTATATATGTCTTTTTGCAGAACATTAGATTTTTAGGAATAGAATATCAATTAATATTATATTATTTGTTTTAAAAACTCTTTTATGTCAATTTTAACACTATTTGGTAGTTTGTTTTTGATAAATTCATAACAGCTTTATTACTTCGAAAAAAATTCATCTAACCAATCCTAAGATGTCATATTAACCTAGAAAATTATTTTAATTCATAAAAAGTCTCAAATTACATTTATTTGGACATTTATAATGTTAATTATTTTAATCATTCATTAATTAGGCAATTACTATCTCATCATTGTGTCATAAATATATTAAATTATTTAATGTCTAAAAAAAATAAATAAAATACCATTATGTAGGAAATTTTTTTAACTTTATAATGAATATTTATAGTTGAATTTATCTTATGTTTAACCTTATATGAAAAATGTTTTTGTTATTAAACTTTGATTTTAACTCTTTTAAATCTTCTTTGAATTAACTAATAATAAATGTCATAATCCAAACCAAGTGGACCAAAGAGGTTAATATTTTATTCCTAAGGATTTTTTGGTTGAAATACACTTATGCAATAGAATTAGGACATGTGTTGGGGTAATAATAATATCATTTGTACCCTTAATTACCCTATTTACTTTTAACTGTGGTAAATAAAAGTAAAAAGTTACTTGTCACCAAAGATTATTTTCATCTTATTGAACCACATTTTACTTACTGACATAAGATGAGTCTCTCAGATTTTTTAAATTCAATTCACAGAAGCGGTAAAATTATGTTTTATGTAAAATTTCAAATGCTTCTAGGAGGTGGGTAAAAGACAGTAAACAATTCAATAAAATTTTTATATATCTAAAATTATTATAAACTGAATCCAATGAATCACATTGGACTTATATAGGTATTATATATCTATTTTTACCTAAAATAAATTCAAATAAAATAAATAATTATTTAAATAAAAATTTGGTTTTAAACTATAACTTAGTGTTTTCACTATTCATCAAGAATTGAAAGTTTTCAGAAAAATACCAAAAATTCACCCTAAGCTAATTTCAACATTCTGAATCCAAAAATGAAGTCCACTTTGAAAGATAAAATTTATTAAATTTTAAAAAGTGGGTATTACTATTCATAACGACTCGTTTGATTAGTTGTGGTGTGTTAGAACTCGAAGTTGCGTACAACACACGCTATTGTATTATTCAAAGGGAAGCGTACCATGGAAGATTGGGGTGTTACATTTTCCCCTCATTCAAATAATTTCGTCCTCACAATTTCTAGAGTATTACTAGATAAGAAAACTTGGGTGGTTCTTCATAATAAGTTCCTCGGGTTCCCACGTTGCTTCTTCCATCTTATGGTTTCTCCATATAACTTTTACCAGACGAGTCATCCGGTTTCTTAGCACTTGTTATTTTGTATCAAGAACCTTGACAGGATATTCGCAATAAAACAGACCGGGTTCCAGATCTAACTCCTCATAGGTGAGTACATGCGTTGGTTCAGGCATATATTTTCTCAATAGTGATACATGGAACACATAACGAACTTTGGAGAGACTTGGCAGAATTTCCAACCGATAAGCTACAACCCCAATTTTTTCTAGAATTTCGAAAGGTCTGATGTACCTGGGACTTAATTTTCCCTTTTTACCGAAACGTATAACACCCTTCCATGGAGATACCTTCAAGAAAACATGGTCTCCTACCTGAATTTTGAAATCATTCCTTCGGTTATCAGCAGATCTCTTCTGTCTACTTTGAGCTGCTTTGATGTGGGTTTGGATTACCTTCACCTTTTCCATCATTTCCTCCACATGTTCTGGGCTTATGAGTTTTCTTTCACCAACATCATCCCAACAGGTTGGTGTGCAAAATCTCTTTCAGTATAACGCTTCATATGGTGCCATTTGAATACTTGAATGGAAGCTATTGTTATAAGAAAATTCTACCAGAGGTAAATATTGATCCCACATACCTTGAAAGTCAATTGAGCATGATCTCAACATGTCCTCTAAGGTTTGAATAGTCAGTTCTAATTTTCCATCAGTTTTGGGGTGGTAGGAAGTTCTCAAACAATGTTCACTAACTAGGGCTTTCTGAAGACTTTTCTAGAATCTTGATCTAAAACAGGGATCACGATAAAAAATAATCGATAGTGGTACTCCGCGAAGTCTTATAACTTCATCAATATATAGTCTTGCTAATATTTCAAGTGGTAAATATTCTCTTATAGAATGAAAATGTGGTGACTTGGTAATATGATCAACAATGACCCATATTTCATCGTTACTTCTTGGATTCTTTGGTAGTCCCATGACAAAGTCCATCATAATATTATCCCATTTTCACTCAGGTATAAGAAGAGGTTGCAAAGTCCTCAAACATTTTTCCTTATAGCTTTCACTTGTTAACAAACCATACATCTTGACACAAAATCAGCAATCTCCCTCTTCATGTTGTCCCACAAAAAATGTTCCTTCAAATCTCTATACATTTTGGTGCTCCCAGGGTGTATATAGAAATTGGAGCTATGAGCATCATCCAACAATTATCTTTTTAGATCAGGTATATTGGGAACACAAAGTCTCTTCCCAAATTTCAAAATTCCATCTTCACACACAAAGTCACTCAATCTACCATCATTTACAGCTTTAATCTTCTTTTTAAACTCTTCATCATTGGTCTGAGAACTCTTTATCCTTTCTAGTAAAGATGGTTTGGAAACCATTTGAAAAAGTATTGATGTTTCACCTTCCGTGGTGATTCCTATATCCATCATTACTAGATCCATGTATATAGGATCCTTTTCAACTCTCATCTTGTTCAAAACTCTACGATCCTTTCTGACCAAAGAATCTTCCACCTTATTTGCCTTCCCAGGGTGGTAGTGTATCGTTCAATCATAATCCTTGAGTAGTTCAAGCCATATCCTTTACCTCATGTTGAGTTCTTTCTGTGAGAAAATATACTTAAAACTCTGGTGATTAGTATAAATCTAACATTTTCACCATAGAGATAGTGTCTCCAAATATACAAAGAAAATATTACAGCTGATAACTCAAGATCAGGGGTAGGATAGTTTTTCTCATGAATTTTTAGCTGTCGTGATGCATAGGCAATAAACCTATCATTATACATAAGGACACAAACAAGTCCTTTCTTCGATGCATCACTATAAATAACAAACCCATCATTCTTCGATGGTAGAGTCAATATAGGAGCATTGACTAGTATTCTCTTCAATTCTTCAAAACATTCTTCACACTCTTTTGTCCAAACAAATTTAACCCATTTTCGTGTGATCTTTGTTAATGGTTTAGCCAATCGGAAAAAATTCTGGACAAAACGTCGATAATAACCTGTTAAACCAATAAAACTGCGTACCTCAGTTATACTCATCGGTGCTGGACATTGTTGGATTGCCTTGGCCTTAGAAGGATCAACAGAGATTCCATCCTGGGATATAATATGGCCAAGAAAAGTAATCTTCTAAATCCAGAATTCACACTTTCTCAACTTCTCATATAATTCATGTCTTTTCAAAGTCTTCAATATAACGCGCAAGTGATTTTCATAATCTTTGTAGATTTTGTAGTATACTAAGATATCATCAATAAATACCACTACAAATTGATCAAGATAATCTTTGAAAACTCTATTCATTAGATCCATGAAGATAGAGGGTGCATTAGTCAATCCAAAAGGCATTACTGTAAACTCATAATGGCCATACCTGGTTCGAAATACTATTTTTGAGATGTATTCCTTCTTCACACACAACTGATGATATCCAAATCAAAGGTCAATCTTTGAAAAGTATTGAGCTCCATGAAGTTGGTCGAATAAATCATCAATGTGAGGTAGGGAATACTTGTTCTTTATTGTTATAGCATTGATCTCCCTATAGTCAATGCACAACCTCATAGATCCATCTTTCTTTTTAACAAAAAGGATAGGGTCTCCCCATGGAGAAATACTAGGGAGAATAAATCCCTTATTACTCAATTCCTCTATTTGTTTATTTAGTTCCCCTAACTCCATAGTGGTCATTCTATAAGGGGTCTTCGATAAGGGCCTTGAACCAGGAATTCAATCAATGGAAAACTGAATTTCACGTTCTGGAGGATGTCCAGGTAAATCCTCTGGAAATACATTAACAAACTCTTATACAATAGGTACATCCTCTATTTGGACATTCTTTTCCTCAACCACAGTTGTTTCATTCTCTTCCTCCATAATAATTGAATTTAGTTGAGCTACTGGGGGTGGATCTAAATAAGAATTAGGTGGTGATGATTCTTCTCTAAAGATAAGGTGTTCTTTATCATCGTCATCAAAAATAGTAACCTCCTTCTTCTTACAATAAATATTTTCATCATGGTCCAAAATAAAATCCATACCGAGGATTATATCAAATTCAATCATCGGTATGATGATGAGATCGGCAGATAAAGAATATTTATATGCCCAAATGGGAACTGATTCAAAAAACATTGTATCAATGATACTTCCCTTAGGAATTTTGGCTGACAACTCCCTTTTTAAACCAAATTGAAAATATCTAATTTTTTTAGCAAACTGGAAAGATATGAAACAATGCGATGATCCAGAATCAAATAAAGCATTGGCTAAACATGAGGAAACCATTAAATTAACTAACACCACGTCTTTTGGGGCTTCAACCTCAGCAGTAGTGATTGCATAAGCTTGGCCTTGATCCCTTGGCCTTTTGTGAGGTAACTTTCCCTGATGCTTAGTACATTCATTTTCATAATGTCCCGTCTCCCTCCAATTGTAGCATTGAACATTGGTAGCGTCTTTCTTTCCCTTACAATCACCAACAAGATAGCCTTTCTGTCCATATTCAAAGCATAATCCTTTCTCTTTTAGACAAGCACCAGGGTGCTTCCTTCCACTGTAATGCCCCGACCCCAGTTACCTAGAGTCGGTGCGTTATTACATAACATTGGCATGATCACAAAAGATTAAGTCTTGAAAGACCGATTAGTTTAGTAGCCTTGGAATCACTAGATACATTCATAAAGTTTACATTAAATCATAAAGTGAAAACTATAACAACATATTGTCTCTATCGACCACACTCATATCCCCTCATACAATCCTTGAAGGTCATTCATAAAATACTTTTTCGCATCCTGGAAAAAATAAAACATAGAAAGGGGTGAGCTCAGATGCCCAGTAAGGATAACAATATAGTGGAAACTTTCATAAATAAGCATAAACATTTAAGGCAATGTATAACTAAAACAAAAGCCTTTTAAACTTGAACTTCAGTATAATATGACAGAAATAAAATGAAATAATTCCATTTACTTATTCACATAGATATTCTACTAATCTAATAATCACATGCAATATCAATAACCACTTTTATAATGATGGAATGCATAATGCCAGACTGTCATAACCACATAGTCAAGGCCTTGTGCAAAGACTAAAAATAATATTTTTTCAAGGCCTTGTGCCAAGACACTAGTTTGTCTCATGAGACCTACCGATGCATCGAGGAGCTATAGCAGGCTCCACCCATCACTTATTAAGTCCAATGCATTCCTCGTATGAATAGGTTTAAACATAACATAAACATTCGTATTAAAACTAGCATACAAAATGTCAATACTTTTTCCATAAACCATGAATGGTATAAAAATAACACATTCATAGTAAAACATATCACAAAACCATCAAAACTATATGAATGTTTTGTATCATAATAAATCAACTTCAAATAAGCTTAAAATCCATCAAAGGATGTCGACATAGATGAAATAAAAACTATTTGAGAGAAATATCTCTTTTCTTGAAATCATTTAAAAGTCACATAATTATAAAATAAAACATTTGCTTTGAAAATATTCTTATAAGATTGTAAGGGAAGATTCGACGATTTTATAATGGCAGAAAATAGCCGCACCCGCCATATAAGTTAAAAAATACATTCTTACCTTAATTCTGTCGAAAAGGTTAAAAAGGACCTTGTTTGGAAAATGAAAGAAAGATTCCTTTATAAACATCTTATAAAAAGTAAACAAGGATATAAATGAATTTAACCCATATTCTATAAAATAGTAATTATTATTTGAAATATATTTTTAAGAAACATGGATGTGGATGATAAAGAGGTCCCGACAGATAATTACGTATAAACAACCTCGGATAATGAAGAGATTGTGAAATAAACCCTTACCTTGTACTTTTCCTTGGTTGAGGTTAGTTTAACCTCATGTATAATGGTGAAATTATTGTTATTATATTATACATGAATCATATATATTAATACGATATCATATATGATCTTTTAACATTGCTTTGTTAATAAGATCTTAGTATTATCGTCGTTTTGGGTGTTAACTTACTCGTTTTCTTTTATATGTCTTGTTACATAATCTGTGTTTGTTATGGATATGTTGTATCTTATTCATATATAGAATGATATCAAGTCCTTAAACATTATTTTTTATCATCGAATGAGAATTATACTTGAATGGATACGATGGGGAATGAATCTCATCGCATTCGGGGAGACGGTAGTCCGTACGTACGCATGAACAACAATATCATTCTTTTGATATTAAAATAATATATAATTGCATGGTATATCATATATACAGAATCATTATAATTTTATATTTATTCTTTACTTAAATTACACATCATTACTATACCCATCCAAATAATAATGTTTTGAATAACAATTACGCCACGACGTGGAGACGGTAAGCCGTACGTACGCACGTATGGTGACATATCATTCAAAGGATGGATAGAATACTGAATATGGTTGTAACATATTTATAATAACATCATAGTATATAGAAGATACTTGAGTTATTCTTTTAGAATGGAAATAACAAAGAAATAAGAAGTGGAAGAAGAAATGAACTTGAAAGAGGGTGGTGAAAACATTACCTCTTCTTTGAGTTCTTCCTTTTGATTTGATCAAAAGGGATCCTTAGGTTGGATTTCTGATTAAAATAAGGCCTCTAGATTGAATCGATGGAAGTTGGGAGGATATTTGAGCAGAGGTCAGCCGAGCCGAATGGTTTTGAAGGTGTAAATTAGTGAGAAGGGGGAGTGCCCTTTTATAAGAGGGGTTAAGGGCACCGTAGGAAAAACTAGAAATATTATTTTATAATAAATTAATATTCGGTTTATAATGGATCCAAAGTGACTTATTTAAAGGATACGGTGGGGATAGGTCGAACAACACTCAAACAATATGTTTTAGATAGGTTTGGGTCACTTTATTAACCTTATCTTTTAGTTTTAACTCTTAGTTAATTAGTTTGACATTTACCATGTCTCTTTTTATTTTTATATTATATAGTTAATAAACTTACTATATACTTCCAAGAGACCTCCAAGTGGTCCATTAATGATACACCTATTATTACATAAGGCCTTTTCCAGAACGTTAGATCTTTTGGAATATAATATCAATTAACAATATAATATTTGTTTTAAAAACTCTTTTATGTCAATTTTGACACTATTTAATAATTGATTTTTTTAAAGTCCTAAAAACTTTATTAATTCTAACCAAATTATTTAAAGTAATAATAACATGTCATATTAACCAATAAAATTTGTGTATGTCATCAAAACTTTCAAAATATATTTATTTTAACATTTATAATACCAATTATTTGATTGTTTCATTAATAAGGAAAATACTACATCATTATTGTGTCATAAATAAATTTAATTATTAAATGTCTAAACATTATAAATAAAATACCATTATTCATGAAATCTTTTTAGATTTATAATAAATTTTTATAGTCGAAAATATAACATATATAACTCTATGTAAAAATTGTTTTGCTAAAAGATATATACTTATGTCATTTTTGTATTTACTTTAACTTAATTAATATAAAGTGTCATTATCACTTACAAGTGGCTCCATGGGGTCCCAAAATCGACCCAAAGATGCCCATGGTCGGACATGTATCACCCAAAAGGGTTAGGACAAATTTTAGGGTAATTAATATTATTATAATATTATTATTTTACCCTTATTTACTGGATTTACCCTTTAACCATGGTAAATAAAATATTTACCGAAGTAATTATTCAGAATGTCTAAAAATAAATGTTAGCTATTTACAAAATTTGGACCTCCTGATTCTAAATATGGAATCCCTTTTTCTAAATTCAAAACACAGAAGTGGCAAAAATTAATTTAAAATTAATTCCTGTTGTCAAAACAAAAAGCATGTTTTTAAGAAATAACAACTATCAAAAGATTAGCACTTGTTTATGTCCAGTTTAAAAGTGAAATTATTTCCAATGACCAAAATTTGATTAAATTGTAAAAATATAATCTAATTATAATTTAAAATCACTCAAATTCATAATTTATCACAATTAATTATTTCGATTAAAAAAGTTGTTTTTAATTAAAATTTAGTAATTTTCACTATTCACCCAAATATGAAAGTTATTAGAAAAGCACCAAATATTTATTGAAACTAAATTATTTTGTCTCAATTCTAAAGAATAAGTTTATTTTGTCAAATTGAATATATAAAAGTTTCAAAAATTGGATTTAAAAAGTGTTCACCTTTAAAAGTTAGTAAAAGTGCATTTTTTAGAAAAATACTTCTTTTATCTGAAAAAAATGAATTTGTTCTTAAATTATGTCTAAGAAACTCATAATATGGATTGTAAAATTATAAGTATTATATGAAGTATAAAATTCAGTTAATACTATTCATAACCGCTTTTGAACGGCTTGTATGGTAAGTTGTGGTGCGTTTGAACTCGGTGTTGCGTGTTGTGAAATTTATTGAATTACTTTGAAGAAATAACGCACTATGAAATCTTGGGGTGTTACATTATTCCCTCCTTCAATAAATTTCATCCTCATAATTTGAAATTGTTCTTCTAAAATAAAAAGTTGAAAATAGAAAATATCTTTGTGGGAAAACCCATATCGGAAATCGGGTTATTAAAATTTAGTCTTAATAAGAGGTAAAGATAAATGAAAGGGTCACCACCAAATTATGATATCAATTTGGAGAACATTGGTGGAAATTATAGACACATAATTATAGGAAAAACATAAATATTTATAGGGAGTTATTGAGTTCATCATTCACAAACAATTGTAGAATTGAGGGCCTCAAAGCCATCAATATATAATGATTTAAAATATCATTGGTTCAACAAAACATAAGGTATTAAGATGACTAATTTTTAGTTTTATGATTCCTTACCTAATGTTTAATAATTAATTTATTCATATAATAAGAGAATAATATATATATATACTTGACAAGTATAGTTCCATCCTTTCACTAATTTCTACCATAAACTCATCTTTCACTCTAAAAGACAATAGAACTTAAAAAAATTCCATTTATCCTATTCGTATAGGGTTAAAAAAATGAATTTATAATTCATATACCAGACCTTAAAAAAAACTACATTATTCAATCCGGGACATCACGTGGTCCAGTGGTAGGTGATACACCCTTGTCGTCCTTCGGTTGCGGGTTCAAGTATCGGGGCATTGCCGGACGCGACAGTTTGCTGCCCGACCTCCGGGTTGTCCTTTCATGGAAATAAAAAAATAATCTCAAACTAGAATTATCCAAAATACTTCTGTCTAAACTCACAGTCCAAAATTTATAAGGAAGTTAAACACAATGAATATCCTTTTTTCCACGTAATAACATGTGAACGCCTTCATCATGTATTCTTTTAAAACACTGCAACATCCTGAATTACCGTAAAACTTTATTGATTATATTCATGATCCCTTATTCCTTATAGAATACTGGATATACTCCTTATATTCAAAAATGTTGTACACTCCAAAAATGATGGAATATACAAATCATTAATCAGTATCAAGGTAGTCAAGAATATCCAATATAATTTATCCAAATCAATCATGTATTATTCCAAAATCACTACCTCGGTATCAGAACCATATTATCATATATTTTCCAAAAAATTTAACCTACTATTGAGTCACTTTTCTTGGTTCCACACAATCTCAAGTCCTTAATGAAATAGTACTGCAGTACAATCCTTATATACTCCATAATTACTATAACCAGTACAACGTTGATACAACACTCAAATGACATAATTCATTAATAACAATATAAGAACTCTAATCATTCCTCCTCATTTGTATTAGTATCATAACTTGATTATTATCCAATAACATCATTTGGGGAAAACTCTGATGATTTGAACACTGGTTTGTGAAGTGTCCCAACTCCTTGCAGATGAAGCATTGTACATTTGAAACCTTTTTCTTACCCTTGTAGTCACGTACTTGGTTTCCTTTTTATCTAAACTTATAACAAACTCCCATTCCCTTCAGGTAAGTTCCAGGGTGTTTCTTCCCACAGTTATCACATATTAGAAAATTCTTCTTTTCCCTCTTCCCTTTATCTAACTTTCTCTCTTCCATCCTTTTCTTCTCTTGCTTCCCTTCAAAGCCATAGGACTCAGAGAATTATTTACTTATCTTATTAACACATGATACTATTTCTTCATATGTTGATAATACATGAGAGACTATTTCCCTTCTAAATTATGGATTAATATTGTGAAAGATATGATTCTTCTTACTCCTTGGATCATACGTATTGCTGGAGTTCACATTTCCTCTACTTGGTGCCATTTCTATACAATGAATACACTAAATTAGTTTATAAATCACAATACATAAATTCAAACTTGTAAAACACTTGAAATAAACTGAACAATATATGAATATAATCCGTAATCATAAAAATGTTTTCTTTGAGGATGTATATACTCATAAACCCTTAAAAATGGTTTGTAAAGGAAATGAGAATTATCCTAAGCATATCCCCTGGGAGTGTCGTAACCAAGAGTGTGGCAATGCCCATTGTCGTGAACCGGTTCCCATTCGAGTCTAGATCAAAGTGGTGTTTTTGGGTTTTACCCTTAGGTACATCTGTGTCATAGCCACCTCTACCTGCTCGTATCCAGAAAGGGATATATTGCTCGAAAAACTCACAAAATCTCTACAATACCAAATTTCTAGTAAGTTCTTCTATACCAATCCTCAAAGTCCATCTTAGGTCTATGTGATATAATAAAAGTTTATCTAAATATAGGTTCCAAGGTTTGTACTAAACTTCCTCTCATACCAACTGTAACGCCCCAACCTCAGTTACCCAGAGTCGGTGCATTATTACATAACATTGGCATGATCACAAAAGATTGAGTCTCAATAGACCGATTAGTTTAGTAGCCTTAGAGTCACTAGATACATTCATAAAGTTTACATTACATTATAAAGTGAAAAACTATAACAACATCTTGTCTCTATATACCACACTCATATCCCCTCAAACTATCCATGCAGGTCATTCATAAAATACTTCTTCACATACTGGGAAAAATAAAACATAGAAATGGGTGAGCTCAGATTCCCAGTAAGGATAACAATATAGTAGAAACTTTCATAAATAAGCATAAACATTTAAGGAAATGTATAACTAAAACAAAAGCCTTTTAAACTTGAACTTCAGCATAATATGGGATAAATAAAATGAAATAATTCCATTTACTTATTCACATGGATATTATACTAATCGAATAATCACATGCAATATCAATAACCACTTTTATAATGATGGAATGCATAATGCTAGAATATCATAACCACATAGTCAAGGCCTTGTTCCAAGACTACAAATAAGATTTTGTCAAGGCCTTGTGCCAAGACACTAGTTTGTCTAATGAGACCTACCGATGCATTGAGGAGCTATAGCGGGCTCCACCCATCACTTATTAAGTCCAATGAATTCCTCAAATGAACAGGTTTAAACATAACATAAACATTCATATTAAAACTAGCAAACGAAATGTCAATAATTTATCCATAAACCATGAATGGTATAAAAATAACACATCCACAGTCAAACATATCACAAAAACTTCAAAACTATATGGAAGTTTTGTATCATAATAAATCAACTTCAAATAAGCTTAAAATCCATCAAAGGATGTTGACATAGATGAAATCAAAACTATTTGAGAGAAATATCTCTTTTTTTGAAATCATTTAAAAGTCACATGATTATAAAATAAAAAATTTACTTTGAAAATATTCTTATAAGCATGTAAGGGATGTTTTAACAATTTTATAATGGCAGAAAATAGCCACACCCGCCGTATAAGTTAAAAAAGACATTCTTACCTTAATTCTGTCGAAAAGGTTAAAAATGACCTTGTTTGGAAAACGACGGGAATATTCCTTTATAAACATCTTATAAAAAGTCAACAAGGGTATAAATTACTTTAACCCATAGTCTATAAAATATTAAGAATGATTTGAAATACATTTTAAAGAAACATGGATGTGGATGATAAAGAGGTCCCAATAGATAATTACGTAGAAACAACCTCGGATAATGAAGAGATTGTGAAATAAAACCATACCTTGTACCTTTCCTTGGTCGAGGGTAGTTTAACCTCCTGTATAATGGTTAAATAATTGTTATTAAATTATACAAGAATCATATACATTAATATGATATCATATATGATATTTTAAAATTTCTTTGTTAATAATATCTTAGTATTATCGTCATTTCAGATGTTAACTTACTCATTTTATTTTATATGTTTTGTTAAATAATCCATGTTTGTTATAGATAGATTGTATGTTATTAATATCCAAAATGATATAAAGTCCTTAAACATTATTTTTAATCATCAAATGAGAATTATACTTGAATGGATATGATGGGGAATGAATCTCATCGCATTCGTGGAGACGGTAGTCCGTACGTACTCACAGGCGACAATATCATTCTTTTGATATTAAAATAATATATAATTGGAAGGTATATCATATATAAATAATAATTATAATGTTATATTTTTTATTTACTACAATTACACATCATTATCATACCCATCCAAATAATAATGTTTTGAATAACAATTACACCACGACGTGGAGATGGTAAGCCGTACGTACGCACGTATGGTGACATATAATTCAAAGGATGGATAGAATACTGAATATAGTTGTACCATATTTATAATAACATAAAATTATATAGAAGATACTAGAGTTACTATTTTAGAATGAAAATAACAAAGAAATAAGAAGTGGAAGAAGGAAGGAACTTGAAAGAGGGTGGTGAAAACATTAACTCTTCTTCGGGTTCTTCCTTTTGATTTGATCAAAATGGATCTTTAGGTTGGCTTTATTATCAAAATAAGACCCATAAATTGAAGTGAGAGAAGTTGGGAGGATATTGGGGCAGATGTTGGATGCGCCAAATGGCTTCGAAGGTGTGAATTAGTGGGAAGGGGGAGTGCCCTTTTATAAGAGGGGTGAGGGGCACCTTAGAAAAAACTAGAAATATTATTTTATAATAAATTCATATTCGGTTTATAATGTCTCAAAAGTAACATATTTAAAGGATAAGTTTGGTATAGGTCTAAAACCACTCAAAAAATAGGTTTTATACAGGTTTGGGTCACTTTATTAACCTTATATTTTAGTTTTAACTCTTAGTTAATTAGTTTGACATTTATCATGTCTCTTTTTATTTTAATATTATATAGTTAATAAACATACTATATACTTCCAAGAGACTCCCAAGTGTTCCATTAATGATAAAACTATCATTATATAAGTCCTTTGGCCGAACCTTAGATTTTTAGGAATATAATATCAATTAATAATATAATATTTGTTTTAAAAACTATTTTTTTTTCAATTCTGACACTATTTAATAATTGATTTTTGTTAAAGTCCTAAAAACTTTATTAATTCAAACCAAATTCATTTAAGTAATAATAAAATGTCATATTAACCAATAAAATTCGTGGATATCATCAAAACTTTCAAATTATATTAATTTTGACATTTATAATACCAATTATTTGATTCTTTCATTAGTAAGGAAAATACTGCATCATTATTGTGTCATAAATAAATTTAACTGTTCAATGTCTAAAAATTATAAATAAAATACCATTATTTAGGAAATATTTTTAGATTTCAAATAAATATTTATAGTCTAAAATATAACATATATAATATTATGTAAAAATTGTTTTTCTAAAAGATATATGCTTTTGTCATTTTTGTATTTACTTTAACTTAATTAATATAAAGTGTAATTATCACTTACAAGTGGCTCCATGGGGTCCCAAAATAGACTCCAAGAAGACCATGGTAGGAAAGTTAACAACATATAGGGTTAGGACACATTTTGGAGTAATTTAATATTATTATAATATTATTTTCTTATCCTTATTTACCAGATTTACCCTTTAACCATGGTAAATAAAATATTTACCGAAGTAATTATTCAAAATGTATCAAAATAAAAGTTACCTATTTACCCAATTTTTACCTCTTGATTCTAAATATGGAATTCATTTTTCTAAATTCAAAACACAGAAGTGGCATAAATTAATTTAAAATTAATTCCCGTTGTCAAAACAAAAAGCGTGTTTTTAAGAAATAATAACTATCAAAAGATTGGCGCTTGCTTATGTGCAGTTTAAATGTGAAATTATGTACAATGACCAACATTGGATTAAATGGTAAAAATAAAATCTAATTAAACTTTAAAATCACTCAAATTCAAAATTTATCAGTATTAATTATTTCGATTAAAAAAGTTTTTTTAATTAAAATTTAATAATTTTCACTATTCACCCAAATATGAAATTTATGAGAAAAGCACCAAAAATTTATTGAAACTAAATTCTTATGTACCGATTATAAAGAATAAGTTTATTTTTTCAAATTGAATATATAAAAGTTTCAAATATTGGATTTAAAAAGGGTTCACCATTAAAAGTCAGTAAAAGTGCATTTTTTAGAAAAATACTTCTTTTATCTGAAAAAAATGAATTTGTTCTTACATTATGTCTAATAAACTCATAATATGGATTCTAAAATTATAAGAATTATATAAAGTTCAAAATTCGGTTAATACTATTCATAACCTCTTTTGAATAGCTATTTTGGTAAGTCGTGGTGTGCTTGAACTTGGTGTTGCGTGTAGTGCAAGTTATTGAATTACTTTGAAGAAAAAATGCACTATGAAATATTGGGGTGTTACATCCACAATTATCACAGGTTGAAAATTCAATTCTTCCCTTCTTCCCTATTTACTTATTTCCTTTCCCAGAGTGTTCAACAAATTTCTTCTTCTCTTGATTTGCTTTAAAGTCATAAGACTTAGAGAATTCCTTTTCTATCTTGATAGCCCACGAGACAATATCATCGTATGATGAGAAGGATTGTGATACTAATGATCTATGAAGAAATGGTTTTAACCCATAAAAAAACAGTTAATATTACTTCTTGGTTTACGTATATAATCTGCAACATGCCTCACTAACCTTGTAAAGTTAGCTTCATACTTTACGACATTCTCATCCTCCTTTTGCCTCAGATTCAGAAATTGTCATTCCATATCTACTCGATGGTGATGAGGAAAGTATTTTTCTAAGAAAATTTCTTTAAACTCCCTCCATTCCTTATTTGATACTTCATTATCTTCTTTTGTGTTTTGAATCAATGACCACCATTGATCAAGATCTCTAGTGAGGCGGTAAACTGCCATAACAACTCTTTCCCTTTCGCTACTCACCAAGGCGTGGAATATTTTCTCTAAAGAATTTACCCATTTCTCAGATACTAATGGATTTTTACCCCCATTTAATATTGGTGGTTGTTTCCTTATAAATCGGTCTAACATTGATCATCCGCGTTGTGGATAAGGGTGCTCCATATGGGTAAGGTTATTGTTCATAATCTGTGTGAGTTGTCCTAGTATGGTGATAAGATGATCAACACCAGTAGTATCACGAGCTCCATTATAATTATCTTGAAAAGGAGGGAAATCCCTACTTGGAGTGCATGCATTGATATGGTTTCGATTCCTTCCACTAGGCACCATTTCTAAACAATGGCATACACTAGATTAGTTTATGAATCACAATACATAAATCCAAACTTATAAAACACTTAAAATAAATTAAACAGTTTATGGATATAATCCATAATCATAAAAATGTTTTCTTTGAGGAAGTATATACTCATAAACCCTTCATAATGGTTTGTAAAGAAAATGAGAATTATTCTAATCATATCCCCCAGGAGTTTTGTAACCAAGAGTGCAACAAAGCCCGTTGTCGTGAACCAGTTCCCGTTCGAGTCTAGCTTAAAGCAGTGTTTTTAGGTTTTACCCCTAGGTACATCTGTGCCAGAGCCACCTCTACCTACTCGTATCCAGACATGGATTTATTGATTGTAAAAATCACAAAATCACTACATTACCAAAATTCTACGAAGTTCTTCTATACTAATCCTCAAAGTCTATCTTACGGTATTGTGATCTAATCAGAGTTTATCTAAATCTAGTTTCCAAGGTTTATACTAGACTTCATCTGATACCAACTGTAATGACCCAACCCTAGTTACCCATAGTTGGTGCATTATTAAATAACATTGGCACGATCACAAGGAAATCATGTCTCGAAAGACCGACCGGTTTAGTATTATTGGAAACAAGATTCATACATAAGTTCAACTTTACAACTTGAAAAGAAATACAACACGAATTTATTCCATTAGAAACATCCAAGCCTCCTAGATTATTCCTCGAAGTCACTCATAAATAACTTCTTCACATCCTAGGAAAATGAAACATATGAATGGGATGAGATCAAATGCTAAGTAAGGGTAAGCAATACAACGAAAGATAACATAAATATTAAGCATGGTGAATAATTGAAACCACACACCTTTACCAATAATAAACATGAATAATTTTTTGCAAGGAATATGAGTTGAGTAAATAATGCCATAATAAAACATAATAATGGGTATTCTACTAATCTGATGACCACATGAACCATCAATATTATTTTCAAAATGAGGGAATGTATAACACCAGACATTCTGAAACATTTTTTCAAGGCCTCAACCAAGACGTCTAAAAATGATTTAGGCCTCGGCCAAAACCATATATCAAATTGGGAAAGGCCTCAACCAATTCCACGTCTAGTTGTCTCATGATACCTACCGATGCATCGAGGATCTATAGAGGGCTCCACCCATCACTTATAAAGTCCAATACATTCCTCATATGAAAAGGTTGAAATATAACATAAACATTCGCATTAAAACTATCATACGAAATGTCAATACTTTAACCATAAACCATGAGTGGTATAAAAAAATCACATCCAAAATCAAACATATCACAAAACATTCAATACATTATGGTAGTTTTGTATCATAATAAATCAACTTCAAACAAACTTGAAATCCATCAAAGGATGTTGACATAGATGAAATCAAAACCATTTTTATAGAAATATCTCTTTCTATTTTGAAATAATTTAAGAGTCACATAATTATAAAGAAAATATTTATTTTAAAAATATTATTATAATCTTGTAAGGGAAGCTTTGATGATGTTATAACGACAGAAAATATCCACACCCACCGTATAAGTTAAAAAAACATTCTTACCTTAATTTTGTCGAAAAGGTCATAAAGTACCTTGTTTGGAAAACGATGAAAAGATTCCTTTCAAAACATATAAGGTCAAATAAGGGTATAAATGACTTTACCCAATTTTCTAGTAAATAGTAAATTTTTTTTGAAATACATTTTTAAGAAACATGGATGTGGATGATAGAGATGTCCCAGTAGATAATTACGTATAAACAACCTCGAATAATAAATTGATTGTGAAATTAACATTTACCTTGTACTTTTCTTTGGTCGGGGGTAGGTTTTCCTCCTTTATAATGGTGAAATAATTGTTATTAAATTTTACAAGAATCATACACATTAATATGATATCATATATGATCTTTTAATATTTCTTTGTTAATGATATCTTAGTATTATCCTCATTTCGGGTGTTAAATGATTCGTTTTACTTTATTTTCTTTGTTATGTAAGTAATGTTTGTTATGGATAGGATGTATCTTATTCATATTAAGAATGATATTAAGTCTTTAAACATTATCTTTAATCATCTAATAAAAATTAGTCTTGAATTGATATGATGGGGAACAAATCTCATCGCGTTCGTGGAGATGGTAATCCGTACGTACGCACGAGCGACAATATCATTCTTTTGATATTAAAATAATATATAATTGGATGTTATATCATATATACAGAATCATTATCATGTTATATTTTTTATTTACATAAATTACACATCATTATTATACCCATCCAAATAATAATTTATTGAATAACAATTACACCACGATGTGGAGAAGGTAAGCCGTACGTACGCACGTATGGTGACATGTCATTAAAAGGATGGATAGAATATTGAATATGGTTGTACCATATTTATAATAAAAAAATAGTATATATGAGACAATGGAGCTATTATTTTATAATGGAAACAATAAAGAAAGAGGAAGTGGAAGAAGAAAAGAACTTGAAAGATGTGATGAAAAATTTACCTCTTCTTCAGGTTCTTCCTTTTGATTTGATCAAAAGGGCTCTTTAAGTTGGCTTTCTGACTAAATAAATGCCTCTAGGATGAAGGGAGTACAGTTTATAGGGTATTTGGGTAGGGTTGGATCGATCCAAATGGCTTTGAATGTGTGAATTAGGGAGAAGGGGGAGTTCCCTTTTATAAGAGGGGTGAGGAGCACCTCAGTAAAAGATAGAAATATTATTTTATAATAAAATCATTTTCGGTTTCAAATAGCTAAAAAATTGATTATTTAAATTATAAGGTGGGGATGGGTTGAAAACCACTCAACCAATGGGTTTTAGACAGGTTTGTGTCACTACATTAACCATACCTTTTAAATTTAAAACTTAGTTAAATAGTTTGACATTTACCATGTCTCTTTGTATTTTTATATTATATGGTTAATAAACTTACTATATACTTCTAAGAGAACCACACGTGATTTATTAATGACACAACTACCATTATATAAGTCTTTTAGCTGAATATTATATTTTTAGGAATATAATATCAATTAATATTATAATATTTGTTTTAAAAACTCTTTTATATCAATTTTGACACTATTTGGTAGTTTGTTTTTGCTAAATTTATAACAGCATTATTACTTTGAAAACAATTTATCTAACCAACCCTAATATGTCATATTAACCTATAAAATTAGTGGAGTTCCTAAAAAGTCTCAAATTACATTTATTTGGATATTTATAATTTCAATTATTTTAATCTTTCATTAATTAGGTAATTACTGCATCATTATTGTGTCATAAATAAATTAAATTATTTAATATCTAAAAAATATAAATAAAATAAAATTATGTATGAAATCATTTTTTATTTCTAATGAATATTTATAGTCTAATTTATATTATGTGTAACCCTATATTAAAAATGTTTTAGTTATTAAACTTTGATTTTAACTCTTTTAACTCTTCTTTGCATTAAATAATAATAAATGTCCTAATCTAAACCAAGTGGACCAAAGAGGTTCATATATTATTCATAAGGTTTTTTTGGTCTAATTATTCTTATCTAATAGAATTAGAACATGTGTTAGGGTAATAATAATATCATTGTTACCCTTAATTACCCTATTTACTTTTAACTGTGGTAAATAAAAGTAAAAGTTACTATTCACCAAAATTTTTTTTCTTCTTATTAAACCACATTTTACTTAGTGATATCAAATTTGTCTCTCAAATTTTTGAAATTCACCTCACATAAGTGGTAAAATTATGTTTTATGTAAATTTTCAAATGCTCCTAGGAGGTGGGTAAAAGACGGTAAACAGTTCAATAAAAGTTTTATATATCTAAAATTATTATAAATTGAATCCAATGAATCACATTGAACTTATATAGGTATTATATATATATTTTTACCTAAAATAAATTTAAATAAAATAAATAATTCTTTAAATAAAAATTTGGTTTTAAACTATAACTCAGTGTTTTCACTATTGATCAAGAATTGAAAGTTTTTAGAAAAATACAAAAAATTCACCATAAGATAATTTAGACATTCCAAATCCAAAAATGAAGTTCATTTTGAAAGATAAAATTTATAAAATTTTAAAAAGTGGGTATTACTATTCATAACGACTAGTTTGATTGGTTGTGGTGTGTTAGAACTCGTAGTTGCGTACAACACATGCTATTGTATTATTCAAAGAGAAGCATAACATGGAAGCTTGGGGTGTTAAATTATCCCTTCCATCAAATAATTTCATCCCCAGAATTTCTAGAGTATTACTGCATAAAAAGACTCAGGTGGTTATTCATCATAAGTTCCTCGGCTTCCCACGTTGCCTCTTCCATCTTACGGTTTCTCCATATAACTTTTACCAAATGAGTCGTCCGGTTTCTCAGCACTTGTTCTTTTGTATCAAGAACCTTGAAAGGATCTTAGAAATAATACAGATCGAGTTCCAGCTCTAATTCATCATAGGTGAGTACATGCATTGGGTCAGGCATGTATTTTCTTAACAGTTATTCATGGAACACATCATGAACTATGGAGAGACTTGGCGGAATTGCCAACCAGTAAGCTACATCCCTAATTGATTCTAGAATTTCAAAAGGTCCGATGTACCTGGGACTTAATTTTCCCTTTTTACAAAAACGCATAACACCTTTCCATGGAGATACCTTTAAGAAAACACGGTCTCCTACCTGAATTTCCAAATCCTTACTTCAGTTATCGGCATAGTTCTTTTATCTACTTTGAGCTACTTTGATATGGGTTTGTATTACCTTCACCTTTTCTATCATTTCCTCACAAGTTCGAGGCCTACGAGTTTTCTTTCACCAACATCATCCCAACAGGTTGGTGTGCGACATCTCTTTCTGTATAAGGCTTCATATGGTGCCATCTGAATACTTGAATGGAAGCTATTGTTACAGGAAAATTCTACCATAGGTAAATATTGATCCCACATACCTTTAAAGTCAAGCGTGCATGATCTCAACATGTCTTCTAAGGTTTTAATAGTCCATTCTGATTGTCCATCAGTTTGGGGGTGGTAGGCAGTGCTCAAACGAAGTTCAGTATCTAGGGTATTCTCAAGACTTTTCCAGAATCTTTATGTAAAACAGGGATCATGATAAGAAACAATCGATAGTGGTACTCCATGAAGTCTTACAACTTCATCAATATATATTCTTGCTAATAATTCAAGTGGTAAATCTTCTCTTATAACATGAAAATGTACTGACTTGGTAAGATGATCAACAATGACCCATATTGCATCATTCCTTCTAGGTGTCTTTGGTAGTCCCATGAAAAAGTCCATCATAATATTATCCCATTTCCACTCAAGTATGGGAAGAGGTTGCAAGACTATTCTAGGATATTACCTTCTAGCTTTCACTTGTTGACAAACCATACATTTTGACACAAATTCAGCTATCTCCCTCTTCATGTTGTCCCACCGAAAAATGATCCTTCAAATCTTTATACATTTTGGTGCTCCCAGGGTGTATAGAGAAATTGGAGCTATGAGCATCATCCAAAAATTCTCTTTTAAGATCAAGTATATTGGGAACACAATGTCTCTTCCCAAATTTCAAAATTCCATCTTAATACACAAAGTCACTCAATCTCCCATCATTCCCAGCTTTAATATCTTTTTTTTGAAACTCTTCATCATTGGTCTGAGAACTCTTTATCATTTCTAGTAAAGATGGTTTGGCAACCATTTGAAAAAGTATTGATGTTTCACCTTCCATGGTGACTACCATATCCATATTTACTAGATCCATGTATATAGGATCCTTTTAAACTCTCTTCTTGTTCAAAAGTCCATGATCCTTTCTGCTCAAAGCATCTTCTACCTTATTTTCCTTCCCCCGGTGGTAGTGTATCATGCCATCATAATCTATGAGTAGTTCAATCCATATCCTTTGCCTCATGTTGAGTTCTTTCTATGAAAAAATATACTTAAAACTCTAGTGATTAGTATAAATCTCACATTTTTAACCATATATATAGTGTCTCCAAATATACAAAGAAAATATTAAATCTCCTAACTCAAGATCATTAGTAGGATAGTTTTTCTCATGAATTTTTATCTATCGTGATTCATAGGCAATAACCCTATCAATATGTATAAGGACACAACCAAGTCCTTTCTTCGATGCATCACTATAAATAACAAACCCATCATTCCCTGATGGTAGTGTAAATATAGGAGCATTGACTAATATTCTCTTCAATTCTTCAAAAAATTCTTCACACTCTTTTGTCCAAACAAATTTAACCCATTTTCATGTGAGATTTGTTAATGGGTTATCCAATCAGGCACAATTCTAGATGAAACGTCGATAATAACCTGCTAAACCAATAAAACTACGTACCTCAGTTATACTCGTCGGTGCTAGACATTCTTGGATTGCCTTGGTCTTAGAAGGATCAACAAAGATTCCATCCTGGGAGGCAATATGGCCCAGAAAAGTTATATCCTAAATCCAGAATTCACACTTGCTAAACTTCCCATATAATTCATGTATTCTCAGAGTCTTCAGGATAACGCACAAGTGGTTTTCATGATCTTCGTAGCTTTTGGAGTATACAAAGATATCATTAAAAAATACCACTAAAAAGTGATCAAAATATCCTTTCAAAAATCTATTCATTAGATACATGAAGACAGATGGTGCATTAGTCAATCCAAAAGGAATTACTATAAACTCGTAATGCCCATACCTAGTTCGAAATGCTATTTTTGGAATGTATTCCTTATTCACACACAACTGATGATATTCATATCTAAGGTCAATCTTTGAAAAGTATAGAGCTCCATGAAGTTGGTTGAATAAATTATCAATGTGAGGTAGGGGATACTTGTTCTTTATTGTTATAGCATTGATCTCCCTATAGTCAATGCACAAACTCATAGATCCATCTTTCTTTTTTAACAAAAAGGATAGGGGCTCCCCATAGAGAAATTCTAGGGAGAATAAATAACTTATTACTCAATTCTTCTAGTTGTTTCTTTAGTTCCACTAATTCCACAATGGCCATTCTATAATGGGTCTTCGATATGGGCCTTAAACGAGGAATTAAATCAATGGAAAACTCAATTTTTCATTCGAAAGGATGTCCAGGTAAATCCTCTGGAAACACATCAACATACTCTTTCACAATAGGTACATCCTCTATTAGAACATTATTTTCCTCACCAATAGTTATTTAATTCTCTTCCTCCCCAATAATTGAATTTAGTTGAGCTATTGGGGGTGGATCTAAATAAGAATTTGGTGGTGACGATTCTTCTCTAAAGATAAGGTGTTATTTATCATCGTCATCAAAAATAGTAACCTCCTTCTTCTTACAATAAATCTTTGAAAAATGGTCTGAAATACAATCCATACTGAGGATTATATCAAATTCAATCATGGGTATGACAATGAGATCAGAAGATAAAGAAAATTTATATTCCCTAATGGGAACTGATTCACAAAACTTTATAGTAATGTTACTTCCCTTAGAAGTTTTGACTGACAACTCCCTTGTTAAATCAAATTGGAAATATCTAATATTATTAGAAAACTGAGAAGACATGAAATAATGTGATGATCCAGAATCAAATAAAGCATTGGATAAACTTAAAGAAACCATTAAATTACCTACCACCACATCATTCGAGGCTTCAACCTCAGCAGTAGTGATTGCATAAGATTGACCTTGATCCCTTGGCCTTTTCTATCTTGATAGCACATGAGACAATATCTTCATATGATGAGAATTATTGTGATACTAATGCTCAATGGAGAAATTGATTTAACCCATCAAAGAAACGGTCAATCTTACTTTTTGGGTTATGTATATAATCTGTAGCATGCCTCTCTAACCTTGTAAAGTTAGCTTCATACTTTACGACATTCTCATCCTCCTTTTTCCTCAGACTTAGAAATTTTCTTTCCATATCCGCTCGATGGTCATGAGGAAAGTATTTTTATGAGAAAATTTCTTTAAACTCCCTCCATTCCATATATGATACTTTATTATCTTTCTTTGTGTTTTGAATCAATGACCACCATTGACCAGTATCTCCAGTGAGGCGGTAAACTGCCATGATAAATTTTTCCCTCTCACTACTCCCCAAGGTGTGGAATATTTTCTCTATGGAATTTCTCCATTTCTCAGATACTAATGGATTTGTATCCCTATTGGTTATTGGTGGTTGTTTCCTCATGAAGCGGTCTAACGTTGATCCTCCACATTGTGGATTAGGGTGCTCTATACGGGTAAGGTTATTATTCATAACCTGTGTGAGTTGTCCAAGTATGGTGATAAGCTGATCCGCACCAGTTGTATCACTAGATCCACTATAATTATCTTGATCTGGAGGGAAATCCCTACATCGAGTGCGTGCATTGATACAGTTTCCATTCCTTCCAATAGGCACCATTTCTAAACAACGGAATACACTAGATTAGTATATGAATCGCAATACATAAATCCAAACCTATAAAACTCTTAACATAAATTGAATAGTTTATGGATATAATCCATAATCATAAAAAAATTTTCTTTGAGGAAGTATATAATCATAAACCCTTCATAATAGTTTTTAAATAAAAAGAGAATTCTCCTAAGCATATCCCCCAGGAGTGTCATAACCAAGAGTGCAGTAGAGACCATTGTCATGCAACAGTTCCCGTTTGAGTCTACCTTAAAGTGGTGTTTTCGGGCTTTACCCCTAGGTACATCTGTTCCTGAGCTGCCTCTACCTACCTGTATCCAGATTGGTATGTATTGCTTGTAAAACTCAAAAAATATCTACATTACCAAAATTCTAGAAAGTTATTCTAAACTAATCCTCAAAGTCTATCTTATGGTAATGTGATCTAATCAGATTTTATCTAAATATACTTTCCAAGGTTTATATTAAACTTCATCTGATACCAACTGTAATGACCCAACCCTAGTTACTGAGAGTCGTTACATTATTACATAACATTGGCATGATCATAAGTTCAACTTGACAACTTGAAAAGAAATACAACACAAATTTATTCCATTAGAAACATCCAAGCCTCCTGGATTATGCCTGAAAGTCACTCATAAATAACTTCTTGTATCATGGTAAAATGAAACATAAGAAAGGGGTGAGGTCAAACACTTAGTAAGGGTAAGAAATACAACGGAAGATAACATAAATATTAAGCATGGTGAATAATTGAAACAACACGCCTTTACCAATAATAAACATGAATACCTTTAGGTCAGGAATATGAGTTGAGTAAATAATTACATAATAAAACATAATCATGGGTATTCTACTAGTCAAATGACCACATGAACCATCAATATTATTTTCATATTGAGGGAATGTATAACGCCATACATTCTGAAACATTTTGTCAAGGCCTCGACCAAGATGTCTAAAAATGATTATGGCCTCGGCCAAAAACATATATCAAATTAGGAAAGGACTTAGACAATTCAAGGTCAATTTATCTCATGAGACCTACCGATGCATCAAGGAGCTATAGCGGGCTCCACCCGTCACTTACTAAGTCCAATACATTCCTCATATGAAAAGGTTGAAATATAACATAAACATTTGTATTAAATCTAGCATATGAAATGTCAATACTTTAACCATAAACCATGAATGGTATAAAAATAGCACATTCACAATAAAAAATATCACAAAACCTTCAATACATTATGGAAGTTTTGTTTCTTAATAAATCAACTTCAAATAAACTTGAAATCCATCAAAGTATGTTGACATAGATGAAATCAAAACCTTTTTTTAGAGAAATATCTATTTCTATTTTGAAATAATTTAAGAGTCACATAATTATAAAGAAAACATTTATTTTAAAAATATTCTTATACGTTTGTAAGGAAATATTCGATGATGTTATAATGGTGGAAAATAGCCACACCCGTCGTATAAGTTAAAAAACATTCTTACCTTAATTTTGTCGAAAAGGACATAAATTGCCTTGTTGGGAAAATGATAAAAAGATTCCTTTAAAAAAATATAAGGTCAAATAAGAGTATAAATGAATTTTCCCAATTTAATAGTAAATAGTAAAAATGTTTTGAAATACATTTTAAGAAACATATAATTGGTTGATAAAGAGGTTCCAGTAGATAATTACGTATAAACAACCTCGGATAATAAAGAGATTGTGAAATTAACCCTTACCTTGTACTTTTCCTTCATTGAGGGTAGGTTGACCTCTTGTATAATGGTGAAATATTTTTTATTAAATTATAAAATAATCATATACATTAACATGATATCATATATGATCTTTTGATATTTCTTTGTAAATAACATTTTAGTATTATCGTCATTTCGGGTGTTAACTGATTCATTTTCCTTTATATGCTTTGTTATATAACTAATGTTTTTATGGATAGGATGTATCTTATTAATATTCAGAATGATATTAAGTCTTTAAATATTATTTTTAATCATCTAATGAAAATTAGTCTTGAATGGGTACGATGGGGAACGAATCTCATCGCGTTCGTGGAGAATGTAATCCGTACGTACATACGAGTGACAATATCATTCTCTTGATATTAAAATAATATATAATTGGATGGTATATCTTATATAAAGAATCATTATAATGTTATATTTATTATTTACATCAATTACACATAATTATTATACCCATCCAAATAATAATATATTGAATAACTATTACACCACGACATGGAGACAGTAAGCCGTACGTACTCACGTATGGTGACATGTCATTCAAAGGATGGATAGAATAATGAATATGGTAGTACCATATTTATAATAAAATCACAGCATATAGGAGATACGGGGGATATTATTTTATAATGGAGATATTACACCTCAAGAGTGTTAAACCATTTGTCCAACAAGGTCTGTTATTGTTCACCAGGTAACAATTGATTAAAATCCAAATGTAGTATTTTTGGAGATATTACACCTAGATACATATATGATAGATCCACATCCATATTTTGTATATAGATAGAGATGTAATTTCTTAGAAAAATCATATAATAACTTATTTACCAAAAATTCATGTTGGTATTCCACAATTTGACACATCCTAAAAGTCCATCATAGGGTTTTGTTTCCTAATCTTTGTTTTCCTAAATCTAGTTTCCTATGTTTCTACTAAACATGATCTAATACCTACTATAAATACCTCAACCTTAGAATCCAGGAGTTGGAGGTTAATTTATTACATTGGTGCTAGATACAAGTGATTACATCCTAAAATACCAAATAGTTTAGTTTTCTTAGTAAACTTGATACATACTTGAGTCTGACATTACACTTGGAGACATAAATTATAGTATCTTGAAAGTAAATATTCAGAATCCTTGAACTCATTCAATAATTCCTTCTTCATATCATAGGGAAGGGATAGAAAATAATTGTGACCTAAAATTATAATTAAGGGTTATGTACAGTAGAATCTATCATGAATCAAGGAATAAACAATATCATAAGGTAAATAATTGAGAACACATGCCATTTAATCAATAACTAGAGCAAAAAAAGCATCCATTGATGATATCAATGGAATAATATCATGGATAATAATAACTAAATTATATATGAAGGAAATGATTAATATTGGATGTCATGATCTTAAATATCATGATATTTATACTATAATGACCTTTTTCGAAGACAGTTTAAAACTATGGGTAAAAACCCATTTAATTTGGACAGCTTATTTGTCTCATAAGACCTATTGATGCATTAAGGGTCTACATAATTCATTTCCACTCCCTTCAATACATGTCCAATGCATTACAAATATATTAAATGATCGATTTAAATCATGAATACTATTCCTTATTAAAAAATATTTGTATTGAGTAAATAATAAAGATTTATTAATTTTTTTTCCATTAAATCAAATAAAATTCGTAATAAAACACCATATGTAAAAATAGTAAATATTTTAGGAAATAATCATATTCAAGATACAAATAATATTGATATTTAATAGAAATGTAATGTCCAGTGATCCAAAGAAAGTGAATGTTTCAACAGAAAGATAATGATTACAAAATTATTCAAAAAAATGAATGTTAATAATTTATCTGGTAAAACTAAACAAAAACCATCCAAATAAAGAATAAGTATGGTATCATTACAACATATTTCCAATTGAATATAAGTAAAATAAAGTGTTTTTGTCATTGATGAATAGAAATACCATAAAAAGATTATTAAAAATTTATTGAGAAAAATAAAATTTTCATTTTGAAAATCACTCTTAAAAACTAAAAAATATAAAATATTAGGGAAAAAATTTTCTTTGAAAAGAAACTTTTAAACATAAAAAGTAAGATTTAAAGTAATTATCAGTCATGATGGAAGGAATTCCATTCATTCCTTATATGTTAAAACAGTGACCCCTTTCACATTTTTGGTTAAAATTCATGAAGTAAATTGTTCAGAAAATGACAAGAATGTTCATTTTAAACCATTTTTTAAGATGTTAAACATGGGTGAAAATTTAAATAATAAATCATTGGATAATATTAAAAATATTAATTTATTTTTTTTATGGAAAATATGGATATGGAAGAAATATCATTTTTGATTGAAAATAGAAATAAAATTGTATTTTCTTTAAAAAATTCGAAATAATTTTAAGAACCAAATTGAGGAAAATGGCACTCTTACATGAAAATTTCATGAATAAATAGAGGATAATAAAATAAAATGGTGTTGTTTTAAAAAAAAAATGATCTATTAATTTCCTTCAATGGAAATTCAAGTATTAACAATCCCGATTAAAATGAGATTAAAGCATAATCCCTTACCACTTTGGTAACTTTTGAATCATATCCCCCATGGAAAAATAAATTTAATTGAAATGTTAAATAATATGAATATAAATAGGTTCATGATATTATATATAAAATTTTTAGTTGATACACCCCATATAAGTAAATAGGTTCATTATACCAAATATTCCTCAATGAAGTGGAAATTGAGACGAAATCTATTACAAGGATAATTCAATTGAAGTGGGAATTAATAAATCGATTAATGATGTGTATCAAATGTAAATCTAGATACAATAATTGGAAATATAAAATATAATAATAAAAATAAATTACACACAAAATCTTAGAATATCAAATACAATGAAGAAGTAATATAACCTAATGAAAAGAAATTGAGTTATGAAACATATTACCACTTGGTAACATTCAAATAAAATCACCTTGGATGAATTAAACTGAATTGTAACTTAAAATACCATGATGTATGAATTATTCATGATATAATATGAAAAAAGGTTAGTATATACACCATATAAAATAAATTAGGTGTATAATATCAAAATATACCTCTATGAAGGGAATTTGAGATGAAATACTTTAACTCACGCTTCACTTTAGTTTAATGTGATTTAACCTCATATAAATTATTTTTAAGCATGATATTAATTTATACCATAACCATACTCATACATATCATATCTTGTATTATCCTTTTATAACATCTTACTGTAACATCCTGACCTGACTGACTATGGAAACAATTGCCGTACTAGTTTCTACAGGGCCTCAAGTTCTACTCCCCAAATTTCAGATGCTGATGAATAGAAGCTAGGGGCTAGGTGAGTCTATGGAGAGACTATGAACTCAATACTAGAGTATAAACACAACATAATAAATCACATATAAGTATAATAAGCAATAATAACTGAAATACGATGTTTTGGAAGAGTAACATAAAATGAATATAATAGATATGTATGCATGTACAGATAATTATATAAACTAAAAAGTAGAAATACAATAGGTACAAGAGTTAGTACAATACTCAAATAATAAAATGAATCAAAAACCCCATGGGTGATCTCCATGAGCATCCCGAGATCCAGCTCATACCTGTGTGCCTAACTCCTTGGTACCAATAAAACAATATAATCAAGAGTCAATAGTTCTGTGAAGAAAAGGGTCTACTCGGGTACCCCATTGCAATGGTGGCCTGAGTTGGGTGTGAGACATAATCCGAGTTGGAAACCACCAAAGGTCTATTCCATCTAGTCAAAGAATATATATATAACAATAATGTAAATGCTAATATATAATAAGTAAGGGAAATACTCTAAATTAGACATCCTATAAATTCCAAGTTCTATTTTATAACCTTTTAATTTAATCAATTTGATTTAAGAAATAAGTCTATGATTTAACAGTCAGGACCTTGTAATTTTTATCAAGTTCAATAAACTGTTCATCTCACTGAATTTATAAGTCTCAAGACATGGTGTGTATCCTGTAATCTCTCATATAATCATAAGCACAAATGATGCCTAATAAGGCTATCTAAAAGGTTAAATTCAATGACCTAATCAAAGATTGTGATTTGGATTGGAAATCACATCATATATAATTCATTTCATTCATTAATCAATTTAGAACCTCAATCTATCCCTTGAATTCATAAGTTGGAATCCAAGTCTCACTCTAGGTTTATTATGAACCACACCCTACGATCCCATGCAAGTAGATCCTTAAGAACCTAGGTATCACTCTAGGTGTTTAATAACATCCCTTCTAAAATTATTCCATCCTTGACAGTCCACTAAGGGAGCCCAAGTATCACTCATAGAAATATAATCAATTCCATTTGATTCCATCCATAACATTCTCATATGAATCCCTGTATCACTTGGCATATACTAGTCAACCCCTACGAGTCCATCCTTAGCAATACACGTATCACTCAAGAGTCTAATAGTCAGTACCCTTATGAGTCTATCGTTGCTGATCCATATCAGGAATACAAGTATCAATCGGCCATAAGTGTGATAAATTATAAATGCGTCCATCCATGGAATTCATGATTTGAATCCATGTTTCACCCAAGGTATATAACATTCTATATTAATTAATCAATTCATTTATACCAAGAGGCATCACCCTAATCAATTCACATCAAACTCACCTCAAAATGTGACTCAAGTCACCATAAAATCTTAGAAGGGTTTCCATTTAACTAATAATGTGTACAATTCTATATAAATAGAAATTAAATTAAATAAAATTTAATCCAAAACATTTATTCCATTTTATCTAAACATATAAAGGTCAAAATTGAGAACATCTCATTCAAAACTCACCTCAGAAGGTGACTTGAGGCATTGCTCAAATTAGAAGACTTTCCACTTATCTACTCACATGGGAATTTCATTAAAAAAAGAATCTCAAGATTACACATTTAAGAAAAACTAATCAATTAATATCATTGATTCAATATTATTTCACTAGGTTGATTTAATACATTATGGTCAACACTAAGAACAATTCATTTCACATCACCAAAAAGGTGACTAAAGGAACAACTAGCATGGAAGGCCTAGAATCCAATTATACTAAGATAGGAAATTCACATTAATAAGTAAATTCATGCTTCATCATGCTATTAAATAGCCAATTCGAAGGGTATGATCATCCCTCCCTCCCTATTAGTCCACACAATTAAAATTCACATTACATATCGATTTACAATTAAATCCATCACTTTGAATTACAATTCAATTCATAAATCACATCCCATGACATGGGGTGAAATAAACACCTTAAAGTATCCAAATTCATAATCCATCACAATTTCCATTTAAAATAAACAATACACCCAAAAGGGGTGGATCTAATTTTAAGGTCCTTAACCTATAACATTCATCATCGAGCCTCTTTAATTATGTAGGCCACAAAAAACAATTCAATTCAAGAATCGAGACTCATTTAAAGGTGCCGCCTGATAATTGGGAAAGTGACAAAATAAAAATATGTATAACCACTCAACTTTAAATGAAAAGTATGAGACTATCTATCATAGGTATGTAGTGGATATCTCATCTAGTATCAACTCATTATTTGACTCAGATCAGGTGAAAAATGAAGAATATATGAAGACCCTGAAAATAGGGCATAAGATCTTGAACCTAAATACCACAACCAATACAAAACTAAATAAGTAACAACACAAAGGGAATAATGATATCTCTATTCCAGATCCATAGAGACTGACAAAATTTGATTCTGGCTTCGTATAGAAGAGAAAAAACATGCCTAGAATATAGTCTTAGAAGTGGATGGACCCATTGAGGAGGGGGGGGGGATCATGCAGATGCCAAGAAAAGAGGAAAGTAAAATGATGTTTAAAACCTCATTAAAATAATTTTGGTCATTTTACCCAAAATATATGGGTCACACAGTTTGAATGCATGGTTTGGCTAAAATGTGCACCAACTATATGGAACCCATTTATTAAGAAACCAGCTCGCACGAATTTTCCCACATAGTTATCCTAATCATGCGCAAACCGTGCGATGAATAGTATTGAGGTGTTTCCTAAGTGGCACTAACCATGCCGGATAGGTGCACGGGTTGAAAGAATTGTGCGTAGCTTGTTCGAGCACAAATACACCTCTCATCAAAGCCTCAAAATTTTCTATTGAAGTGTTACAATTCTTAAAATTACGTTCTGAAGCTTGTTTTCTAAAATAGACCATCCACTAAACCTCAAAACTCAATTTCCCTTGTAATTTTATCTGGTTCAAAAACACAGGACCTTACAATAAGCACCTATTCATTAAAAATATTACTTTATTACCATGGTTTAGAGTGTTAACAAATTATTTTATCATCCATGTTTTTTCATGGAAGTTCCATTTCTTGTGAATTGAATATAGATACATCATCTTCAAATTTATATTAATGTTATAAATATCATTTTATTATTTAGATAAATTTTTAGAACCATTATTTAATGTTGTACATGGAAAATGAATCACATCACTTTGTGGAGACGATATATCATACGTATGCAAGAGCGACGATATCATTCCATTAATGGGTAAAATAGTAAGTAATTGGATGATATATTAATTTTATAGAATCAATATCATGTTATATTTATCTAATATATTAATAATTTCTATCATTATTATGATCCATGTGATATGTTGATGGAAAACAAATTACATTGGTTTTGAGGTTATAGTCCACCATATAGATGAGTGATGACTTTTTTCCCATTTGATGGAGAATGAGATGGATAAATATTATACTATAAAAATAATAGAATCTTAGTATATGGTAGATAATGGTGTTATTATATTGCAAATCTTAAGGAATAATTTAAATTAATAAAAGTATAATTAAAAAGAAATAACCTGGTGAAGAAGATTACCTTATCTTAGAGTAACCTCCTTTGTATCACTTATTAAGGACCCTAAGATTGGTATTTTGGAAATAAAAAACTTATATAGTGTGTAAAAAGATTTTGGGGAGAGATTTTATCAAGGGTTGGTCAAGATAAATGTCTTAATATTTGTGAATAATTGAGGGGAGGAGGATCACTTTTATAAGTGGGGGTGGGGACCTTTTTTGAAACCACATGGAAATTGAACAAAATAATATAATTTGATAAAGTGATTACTAATCCAAATGCTTCTAAATGAATTAATATTCAAAATTGGAATATTTTAATGTGCAATTATGTCCAGACAATAGGATTTATAAAAGTTTTATTGGAAAAATTTCCATTATATTTTGTTTTAAACTCTGATAAACCCATTTCAACCTTAATCAGGGTAGTTAAGTTTTTTTTCCTCTTTTCACTATTAATTATGAAACAACTAATGTTTAAATTAATAAATAATATAAATTTCTGATTATTTAAAATATGTAATATATTTTAGAAAATTCAATTCACATACGTGGTATAATTTAATATAAAGTTTGACTCACAAGGGCGGTGAAAATACGGTCTTCCAAAGAAAGGTTTTCTTATGTAAAAACGTTTTTTATATAAAATTTAAACATAAAAATGATTTAAATGATATAAGTGATATTAATAATAATATAGTTTAAATAATTATAATTTTTAATAAATTTTAAAAGAAAATGTAACCTTTTAAATTCTTTAAACGAAAATACAAATTTCATTAAAAATCAATATTTTTCACCATTCATAAAAAAATTAATCTATTCAGAAAATCCTAAAAAATGAACTCTAAGATAATTTTAACATGATTTTTGAAAAAAGAAGTTAATTATTTTGAATAAATTTCCTGAAATTGATAAAAATTTATATTAAATTAAATGCGTAAAACGCGGCAAAAGCACTTTTTTGAAAAATGCAGTTTTAAGCATAAAACTAGAATTATCCTTATCCCAAAATTAGAAAATATATTATATGAATGATAAAACATTTTCTTGAATTCATAATATGTAAATTTCATTAAAATAAATCATGAATAATTATTAATTTAATTTGTTAAGATAAAAAGGCAGTGCATGCATAAAAAATATTTTTTTAGAAAAACATTTCTTTTACTTTCAAATAATTTTTATTTTCATTACTAATAAATTTAAAATGAATGAATTTATTTTATAAATGTTTAAAACATGTAATTTTTATAATTTATTTATCCATATTCACACTTACCAATTTAACGACTATGTTATAATGGTATACTATATTACAGTTCATTTAGACTCAGAGTTGAGTATATCACAAGTTGTTTAAGAGATTAAATTTATTTAAAATGAGATATCTTGTAAAATATTGCAGTGTTAACAATTAAGGATATATATATATATTTCAAAATTTTTTAATTTTATTTATACCATTCAATCCAATTCATACGTTATAAAGGTTAAAATATATCACAGTTTATATAGAATTGGGGTTTCATTTAAAATAAGCTATCAAATAAGTCGAGTTTTATTTCAAATGAATAAATATAATATATTAGATAGTCACATTCTAATCCCTTTTAAATAAATTTTATCCTTGTAATTATATCACTTTTTTATTAAAAAATGAGGATATATATGCTTTATCACATCCTCAGATTACCATGTTGCTTCCAAATATTTTTGATTCTTCCAGAGATATTAACTAGGTATATAGTATTGTTCCATAGAAAATTATCTCTATTATCTAAAATAATTAATGATTTTTATTCATAATAAAGACAATAATATAGTATTAAAATATTTTATTTCCATACATGCGAAGAATTAGGTACGTACTTCCTCAAAAGAGATACCGCGAACACATTACGAACTTGTTAGAGGTTTGGTGGAAGCGCCATGCAATAAGATACCATCCCTACTCAATCAAGAATATTTAAGGGGCCAATATACATAGGAAAAAACTTTCCAATCTTTATAAATCTAATAACCTTATTCCATGGATAAATTTGTAGGAATACCATCTCACCAAAATTGAGTTCCATATCTTGATGACGATGCCACCATAACTCTCTCTTCGACTCTGAGCTACGTAATTGTGAAACTGAATGGATGTAATGTTTTCAATCATTTCCTCAACTAGATCAAGTCTCAATAGACTTTATTCTCTAACTTAATTCCAACATTTAAGAGTTATTCACTTATTTCCATAGAGGGATTTATAAGGATCCATATGAATGTTTGATAGAATGATATTGTTATAAGATAATTTTATAACAGGAAGGTATTGATCTCAAATACCTTTAAAATCAAGGGAATATGATCTTATCATATCTTATAGGGTTTTAATGGTTCTATTATAATGACCATATGTTTTTGGATGGTAATTAGTTCTGAAACACAACTCTATATCTAGATCTAACTAAATAATTTTCCTGAACTTTTTGTTAAACCTTGTATATCGATTAGATATAATAAAATGAGTACTCAATGAAATATTACCACTTCTCTAATATATATTCAGGAAATATGATCAATAGATAAATATTCTCTAATATAAATGAAATGTGATAACTTCATAAGGTAATATACTACAACCCAAATAACATTATACCCTTTATATGTTTTAGGGAGTTCTATGATGAAATCCATTGTGATGTTTTCCATTTCCATACAGGTATGGGTAATGGTTGTAACATACCATTAGACTTTTTCCTCTTAACCTTAACTTGTTGGCATGGAAATAATCAATATATATACTCTACAATATCACTATTCATGTTATCCCCCCATAAAACTCTTTTAGATATATATATTTTTACTTCTAGGATGAATATATAATGATAAGATATGAACTTCTTTTAATAAATCCTTATTAAAGTATTGTATTTATGGAAAGTATACTAGATTTCTAAACATTATTATTCCATCAGAATAAAGTTTGATCTCTATAACATTTATCAAATTCTTTTACAACTCTATATCTTTATTCTACATATCTTTAATCTTCACAAGTATGGATGGTTGAACACTCATTTAAGTAAGATAATATTTCTCCTCTTCTTTTAATATTTCAAGGTCCATCCTTTATAAATCTGTAAATATTGGTTTGCTTTTTATCTTCATCATGGATAATCTATAATGATCCTTTCGACTTAAAAAATCACCCACCTTGTTCACTTTCCCAATGTGGTAATATATTGAGAAATCAAAATCCTTAATCAACTCCAACTATATTCTCGGTCCCATATTAAACTATTTATGGGTTAATATATACTTTAAAATTTTAGGATCAGTATATGTTTCACACCATTATCCATAAAGATAATTCCACTATATCATTAATGAAAATATTACCACTAATAAATCTAGGTTATGGGTTGAGTAATTATACTCATTAACGTTTAATTGAAGAGAATAATAAGTTGTCACCATTTCATTTTTCATAAGAACACATTCCAACCCCTTCTTAGATGAATTACTATAAATCAAAAAATATTATCCACTATAGGGTAGTGTGATCATAGGTGCACTAACTAACCTTATCTCTAGTTCCATGAAATATTATTCACATTCATCTGTCTAAAGGAAATTTAATCCATTCCTAGTTAACCTTTGAGTATATTTGATATCCATAAGAAATTATTCACAAAGAGTTAATAATATTCATCCAACCTAAGAAAACTATGGATCTCAATCACTGTGGTTAGTCTGAGTTAATGTTCAAAAACTTCCATCTTTGATGGATCCACCGATATATCCTCTCTTTAGATTATGTGACCTAAAAGTGAAACTTTAAATAGGCAAAATTCACACGTGCTTAATTTTACATATGGTTTCTCGTTCATCAGGGTCTTTAACAAAATTATAAAGTTATCTTCATGATCTTCATTTGTTTTGGAATATATAATATTGTCATATATAAATACTACCCCATATTGATCAAGGTAATCTATGAAGACTTTATTCATGATAACTATGAAGATATCATGGGTATTAGTAAGACCAAATGGAATTACTATAACATCAAAGTGTTCATACCTCACACATAATGATTTTATATCCATAAATTCACTTTTGACCCTTAATTTATAGTATCCTTAATGAAGGGGAATGATTGATAAGTATTGATCTCCTCAGAGTTAATAAAAAAATCATTAATATAGGGTAGATGATACTTATTCTTGATCGGGGTCTTGTTAAGTTCATGATAATCAATGAAAATTCATTTTGATCTATATTTTTTCTTAACAAAAAGAATAGGTGCATCCCATGGTGACACACTCGGTCAAATGAATCACTTATCAATATTCTCCAAAAGTTACTTCTCTAATTACTACAACTCAATCAGGGCCATTTTATACAGTGTATTTAAAATAGGTGTTGAACCATGTATGAGTTATTCTGAAAAATTAACTTCATGATTCATAGGAAAAATGGGAAACACTTCTATAAAGGCATAAAAAAATCCTATATAATAGGAATATATTAGATACTGAGTTTCTTCCCAACCATCTGAGATAAATATCACCTTTTAATAGGAATAAAGACCCATAAAATGGATGAAATTTACATTGGATATTCATATTTATCCTCACACAGATAGAAAATCCTAGGTTGATTCAGAATATCAAATGTAACTTCCCTTCCTCGGTAATTGATATGGGATTTATATAAAGAAATCCAATCCATGCCCAAAATAACATTGAATTCAACTATATGTAGAATAACGAGATTTGAAGGATGAACATTCCCACAAACTGAAATTAGAGAAGATTAATATACTTGATATGAGATCATCATACCATTCTTAGTTTTTACTAATTATTCAACATCCAATCATTATGGTGGTAATGTGGTACCATTATTAAAATTTTTAGATATAAAAGATTGGGTGGAACCAAAATCAAACAAGACATTAGAAGTTTTAGAGAGGATTGTAAGTGTACATTTCAACACTTCTTTTTCATAACCCCTATTAGAAATAATGATTGTAGGAGATTTAACTTTTTCTCTATGCTTAAAAGGTTACTGACATTGAACATCATTATTAACACTTGATTTCTAGAACAAGCTATCATAATTCCTATACTTCTTTAATTTAAAACACTTGAGTGTGGGTGGTTCATTCTATAGATAATTCTATCCATTCAAATACTTAGCTAACTTATTCCCATTACTTCATAATTTGACTATATGATGACCTTCCTTTCCAAACTAAATAATTTAGTAGTCTCCTTAAGATAATTTCTTATATGTTTATTTATACACTTTTAATATAAATGAAGAATAATCTTATTCCCTCTATGGGTTTTATCATTAGAATTTACTTTAATTTCCATATTTCTTTTCCTATCAAATCCATGAGATTTATGGAAGTCTATGATCTCTATTTCTACCATTAGAGAACATTGAATGATTTATTTATAGTGACAAAATTTTTTATGTCGACTTCCCTCCATAGACTTGTTTTTAAGCCACTAAAGAATTGATCAATATTGTTTTTAAGTTGGATGACAAAACCACAATCATACATTAAAAGTCTTGTAAAATTTACCACAACGGTACTAATGGATTCATCATCCTTATAATTTATCTCAAGGAATTATTTCTCCCTTTTCATATGAATAATATGTTGAATGTACTTGTCAAAAAATAACCATTTAAACCCACCCAACTCCATAGAGTCAATTTTTTAATTTCAAATCTTGTTCTTGATAAGAGTCTACAATTTACTTGCTTCACCTTCCAAGTGGTAAACAACCAACATAACTATTTCATACTCTAAGAATTTGGAAATGGAAAATATTTTTTCAGTGGAACTGATCCATAACTCAGGAAATAGTGGAATAGAGGAACCACTAAAAGAAGTTGGATGTTTTCTCATAAAATACATAACAGAAAAATTTTATCTCCTTTTATTATTTGGGTTTTCAGCATAATTTTGGGATTTATAATGTTTCATAATCATAGTAACATGATTTTTCATTCTATCTCCCATAACATTAAATTGTTTAGTACAAAAATCATTACATTTTCTATCACATTCAATGTTAACATGGTCTCTTTATAGAAGAATTGAAAGGTATTCCACCAAATCATGAAGTTGAGTTTTCAGTAGAACTCGTACTCAGTTATATGCCTATTTCAAGGAATCCTTATAGAATGGACCCAATTTACTTTTTGAAATTTAAGAAGAAACTCCAGGAGAATCTAGACAAGAGATTTATACAAGCCAATGAACCACCTTGGGGTGTACCTATTCCATTTATTAAGAAGAAATATGGATCAATGAGACTCTGCATTGATTATTGAGAACTTAACGAGATCACTATTAAGAACAAGTATCCTCTCCCCTCTGTTGATGACTTATTTGATGAACTATGTGGAGCTTAATACTATTATAAGATTGATATTTGTTCTTGATATCATCAATTAAGGGTCCATTAGGAGGATATACCCAAGATGACATTCCGTAAAAGGTTTTAAAACTATGAATTTATAGTTATGACTTTTGGTATTACTAATGACAACTCTATATTCATGGATTTAATGAATAGAGACTTTAGAGACTATCTTTATTATTTTTTAGTTGTATTTTTAGATGATATTATTATATATTTGATGATCAAGGAAGAAAATGAAGATCACTAGAGGATTGTAATGAACACCATGAGAAAAGATAATATTTATGAAGAATTTACCATGTGTGAATTTTGGCTTTAGAAAGTTTAATTTTTTGGTCACATAATCTCAAGATAGGGGATATATGTGCATCTAGAAAAGATATAAGTTATTGAATGTTGGCATAAACAAACAAGGGTAACTAGGATATGAGGTTTTCTTTATTTTTATTGATATTATATATGTGTTGTAAAAGATTTATCAGGATTATATAATTCAATAACCAAGTCGACTCTTAAAAGAGTTAAGATCATATGGACAGAGGAATGTGAAGAGAATTTAAAGGAGATAAAAAAGAACGTTAGTCAGTGCACCTATTCTCACACTACCATATAGTAGAGAAACCTTTGTGTCCAATGGTGATGAATCAGAGAAGGTTCTAGGATATTTTCTCATGAAAAATGATATGGTGATAGCTTATGCCTCATGAAAATTAAAAATCCATGAGTAAAATTACCCAACTCATGATTTGGAGTTAGTTGAGGTAATATTTGTATTAAAGATTTAGAGGCATAATCTTTATGGAGAATTGTGTAATATATATACTAATCATAAAAGTTTAAAGTATATTTTTACTCAAAAGAAGATTAATATGCACCAAAATATATAGTTGAATTTTATTAAAGATTACGACTGCTCAATACATTACCACCATGGTAAAGCGAACAAGGTGGTGGATGATTTGAGTATAAAGGACCATGCTAGCCTATCTATGATGAGGATAAAAAAGATCTAATATTTATGGATTTTCAAAGGATGGATTTAGAAATTTTAATATAAGGGGATACATCCTATCTTTTTCAAATGAATGTTCAACCATTTATACAAGTGAAGATTAAGGAGGTTAAAAAGGAAGATATAAAGGAAGGTGAAAAATGTTTCTGAGTTCAACATTGATTGTTATGGAATAATAAGGTCCAGAAAACATTTTTATATCCCTCCCACACCCAAATTAAATAAGGAGATATTGGATGAGGTTCATATTTCATCATTTTCTATTCATCTTGGATGCAAAAAGATGTATAAGGTCCCGAAAGAGTATTTCTGGTGAGATGAAATGAAGATAGATATTGCAATGTATGTTTATTGATGTTTAGTTTGTCAATAATTTAAGGACAAGAGAAAAAAATATAAGGGGATGTTACAAAAATTAACTATACTAGAATGGATATGGGAAAACATCAGAATGGACTTTGTTGTCAGACTTCCCAAAAAATCTAACGACCATAATGTTATATGGGTTATAATTGATTGCCTTACAATGTTAGAACACTTCATTTATATCAAATAAGACTTATCTATTGAAAATATTACTAGAATATATATAAAGGAAGTGGTGATATTTCATGGGGTACCACTCTCCATTATATCTGATCTGGACCTAAGGTTTACCTTGAAGTTCTAGAGAAGTCTTTAGTAGGATTTGGATATTGAGTTTAGTTTCAACACTTCTTATCATTCTCAGAGAGATGGTCAGTTTGAGAGGAAAATTAAAACTCTAGAAGACATTTTTAGAGCTTTATCTTTATATTTTAAAGGTTTTTGGGATCAACACCTACTTTTGGTATAATTTTCAAACAATAATAGCTTTCACTCCCGTATTTAGATGGATCCTTATGATTCTCTCTATGGTATGAAGTGAAAAACTCCAACATGATGGAATGAATTCGGGGAATGAAAGATATTGGTACATGATCTAGTTGAGGATATGGTAGATACGGTTATATCTATTCAACAATACATAAGAGATGTACAGATTTGACAAAAAGGTTATACTGAAAATCGATAAAAGACCTAGAGATTTAAGTGAGTGAAAAGGTATTTCTATGAATATCTCTCTAAAAGAGAGAGATGAGATTTGGAAAGAAGGGAAAGATAATCCATAGGTATATTGGTACTTTTGAAATTCTAGATCATTTTGGGAAGGTAGCTTATCGATTGGTACTTCCAACAAATCTCTCTTAAGCTCAAGATGTGTTCTATGTATCTATTTAGAGTATTTAAATACCTGGTATTTCGTATGTACTAAACTAAGAGGTCATACCACCAGAGAAAGATATTTATTATAATTAAATATTAATAAAGATTTTTTATTTTATAGATAATGTTCTTTGAAACAAGAACAATCACTTGGTTAAAGTTTTATAGCGGAACCACTAAATTGAGGAAGCTATATGGGAATATGAGGATGTGATGATAAAGAGGTATCCTCATCTGTTTATATCCAAGGGATTAATTTCTAGGGAGAAATTCATTTTAAGGGGGGGGGGTGTAATATAACACTAATATATTTTAATAAACGATTCTCTTTAAATAATTTTAATTCCTTAATAGCTTGCGTTGCACGTAACCATGAGTTTAAACGAACTGTGAGAAACTATTAGTATAAAATGGCCATTATATCCTAGCATTTAAATTGGTAATAATAAATATTAATAACTAATTTATGAAATAAAAATAAATTACCAACTCAATATTAATGTATTGGTAAGTTCTTAGAAAATAATCACTCAATTTTTAATAAAATCACCTTATTATTCAAAAAAAAATTTTATTTAAAAATGAGTTTATTTTATTTTTATGCATGAAAATTAATTTTTATGAGTTTTAGAAATATTATTTGACAAAATTAATTTGTGCATGTTAAAATTATCTTAAACTAATAATTTTTTAAAAACATTTATTTTTTAAGGAAAGACAAAAATACTGAATTTTTTAAAAACTATATTTTATTTTAATGTCTTTATAAGATAAGATTATATCTTGGATTAATTTCAAAATTTAAATTAAAATAACAAAATTATGGTTTTTGAAAATTATTTTATACACAAATTTATTATAAAAACATTTTCTGTTTTAAAAGGGATTTTTTTTAAAAAAACTATTTTACATGAAATTTTACCTATTTTACTTTAAATTTAATTCTTTATATTATTTGTTATAAATTTTAAAAAATTAATACGAAATTTATATGTAGAATTTATAAATTTAGGGATAAGGCTGTTTTATTTTTGACCAATATGAATAGTAACCTTGATATATTTTTTTACCATGGTAAAGGGTAAATTGGGTAATGTAGGTTGAAAATAAAATTATAAAGATTATATAATGACACTAACACATGAAATTTTTTTATTGGATTTTGATAATTTGACCCTTAAAAACTAAGGATCTAAATTTATTTGTTTAATAGAGACATGTCCATGAAAATAACTTATATAATATTTAAATTAAATAAAAGTCACAAAATGTCACTTTCTTTGTCTTAAATATCCCTTATGTGTCCTCATTGGGAAACGATATGTTATGAATGAATATAAATGTACATTTGTAACATAGTAAACTTATTTTATTGATAAAAAATTATTTTTTACTTTTTGGGCCACCTAGATGAGATTATCATATTTACAATATTTTATTTATTAAAAATTTAAAGATGTTATATTCAGGTTTTAAATACTATATCATTTTTAAACTAGGGTTACATAAAATCACTACCACAAAACTGGGTTTCTATAGTGCCACCCTTTAACAGTGATAAAAAAAGCACTAATAAAGGGGGTGTCTTTATCAGCACTAAAAAAACACTGATAAATGGAACTTTTAACAGCACTAAAAAAAGAAGTGTTAAATGTAAACCTTTATCAGTGCATTTTTTAGCTCTGAAAAAGGCACCCCCTTTATCAGTGCTTTTTTAGCACTGTTAAAGGGGCCCCCTTTATCATTACTTATTTTTAGTATCACTGATAAAGGGGGGGCATTATCAGTGCTTTTTTTCCTAGCCCTGATAAAGTGTATTTGCAAAAACCCTGATCTTATTTTCAGGTATGTTTTTTTCTGGTGTTTTTGAGAAAAAGAGGATTTTCTAGAAATTTCTTAAGTAAAAACCGTGTACTTTATGAATTCATGCCATGTACTCGGTTACCGCGGGTAGCTAGGTGCTGGCCATGCAACGGCCATGCACATAGCCATGTGTGGTGACCTGGAGACTGCCTAATGCGGGGGAAAGTGAAAAAAAGTACACATTATGTACTTATAAAGTACACACTGTATACTTTATTTTTTTAATAAACGCACCGAGGTCACATCTGACAGACAGAACCATCTCCTTATTGACCTAGTTCATCTGAGATCATCCGTACAACCATGATCTTTCCCCGAGCCCCCGATCGAGCATCCATCCTCTAATTCAACCGCCATTGATTGCATTGGGATTGCCTTGGTAAGATCTTACATTTTCTAGAGATTCATTTCTTGATTACTCTTCTCCCTCAAGTTATATTTTGTTGAAAGTTTTAGAAGTTTTTGTAGATATATGGTGTTCTTGGGCGATTCAAGGCTTGAGGTTCACATATAATGATCCTACAACACTGAGGTAGGTCGTTTGGGCCTTTACATTGAAATTATTTGAGTTATATGTGAAAACGTTCCCAATACCCTTTAACGGGGTATTGCGTGTTTACTGTTTTATCCCTGTTAATTGTCTTTTATGCTTGTATGCTTGAGTAGAGGTTAATTGAATGTTAATAGAGTTAATTTCTATTCTTTAGAAGTGTTTTCCCATGCATGTTTTGTTTATGACCATTTGTTCTTGCTTAGTCTATTAGGATGCCTTGTTTGTTTCCCATGCCTAGTACTGTAGGATGGATTGGTTGTTTACCTAACATGCTGTTATGTTGTAGACTGGATAGGAAATTAGTTCTAGAGGTTTACATTGTCCACTTTTAATTGCTATTCTTGTTTGAATTACATAGGGCCGTGATAACCTGGTGTAGTGGACCATAGGGAGAATATCCGTAAGGGCTTTCCCAGAGTGTCCGTTATTATTGTTACAATGTGAGACCATAAGGGGAATTGACGTAAGTTCTTCCTCAGAGTATTTGCAGTTCCTCGACGCGGGCCACCGGGGGAATGTGATGTAAGTGCTTCCCTAGAGCGCCTTTTAGTTACCAATACGGGACTATAGGGGGAATTGATGGTGAGTGATTTCCCAGAGAGCCTATACTAAAGCTAAACTAGAAGGGTTAGACTATGTATACTTCCCAGAGGGTTGATTTTGTTGCTAGGTAGGACCAAAGGGGATTAGGCTATGAGTAAATCCCAGAGGGTTACTTGTTTGAGATTATCGGTTTACTTGCTATGTGGAACTAAATTCTTTGAAACTGTGGATTTGTTAATGTTGAGTACTTCCTTGTTTACAGCTTCTTTTTCTTATTGCCTACCATATATATTCACTAAATATTAGGCACATATCTCTTGGTGATTTCCTGCTAATATTTAGTCTCACACCCTATTTGGGTCATGCTTTTGGGCCCAAATAGATTATATTGCTGCAGGTATAGATAATGGTAAACACCCTTCTACTTCAGGTACTTGACTTCTTTGGATCTGGAGAGCATGAGACCAAGCTGAGGCTTGCGATGCTGAGGAGATATTTACTTGTTTTTCTTGTACTTTGCTTTAGTTCTATATTTCATCATTGTGATATTTTTGGCTATTTTCCTTGACATATGTTTCATGAATCATTATATATGTGCTCCAACTGCTTATTACCTTCAATCTTCCGCTGTTTACTATTGTATGCCATTGTTACTACTTCTGCTATTGTCATATGTTTCTCTTACACTGTGTTACTCAATCAATGAGGGCATAGTTTCCCCAATATCACACCCAAGACCCTCTCTTCTAGTCAGTAGCTTCCGGCGTTAGGTTAAATGCGCTTGAGGCCATGTGACGAACCGGGTACGGGGCGCCTCGGGGTGGCTTCTGGAACCGAGACATTACAGTATTTTTCAAAAAAGTTATATTTCATAAAAAATAACACATTGATATATAAATTTAAATAAGTATATTTATATTGATATAAATATAATATATATATTTTTAAATAATGTTTAGATAAGTATAAATAAACATTTGCACTTAATATATAAGATATGTAGTGAAAATGATGTATAAAATATCTTAAAAAATTATTAATTAATAATTTTCTAATTATCATCAAATAATAATCATTTAATATCAATTTGAAGACAAAAAAAAAACAAAAATTAATAAAAGATCTAAAATTAGTTGATAACGTAACTCAAACATCAAATGACCATTACTTTTGATCCGGGTGTGTGTTTGAGCTCTAGAACATATAAAATCTAAGATTGTGACATGTTCTACGCACTAGTGACCCAAGGTAACCTTTTGTCATATTTTTAGGCAAAAAAGGCCCATAAGGCCTCCAAAACTGAGTTTTTGGTCTGGATACCCAAATGTTTTAACATTCGATGAAACTTCAGCCTCGTTTCAGGGGGTCTTTTTGACCTTATTCACTAGGGACTAAATTTATTCTGAGGGGTTAAATTTATATTGATTTTATGGATTTGAAATTTTATAATTTTCATAATGTAATGTTATTTATAATATATTATATAACAATATATACATATTTTTTATATATTCACCCATAAGAATTTAATTTTATAAATAAACAATTAAACATATTTATATATAAAGTATACTTCTAAATATATAAGGCTTATCTAAATAAAAAACTAATATTATTTTTATTTAAAATACAAATATATTAATATTTATATACCTATATGATGTGTGTGTGTGTGTGTCTTTGTGTGCGTCTGTATTGACAAACTGATATATATTATCTATATATTCTAAACACATGTATGTACATATTAATATATAATATTTGTAAATATATATGAATATGTATAATTGTACTTAAAAATACACATATAATATGTGTGTGCGTGTGTGTTTTATATATGTATTTATTTATTTATAAACACACACAAAACGCATATTTTATAGATGTATTTAAAACTGATCTTATAAATAAATAAATATATATATATACTAATATATGAATAAATATACGGATAAAAAATATAAATATATATAAATAAATAGATATATATATATATTAATATACAAATAAATATATAAATATTACTATATACGAATATATATATATATTAATATTCAAATATATATATATATATAAAACTAAATATATATATTAATATATATATATATATATATATATATATAAACATATATTAATATATGAGTAAATGTAACTATATATATATATAGACATATTAATAAATGAAGAGCAAAGCAATATGGTGAAGTGGTAAAGGCTTAGGTGCATAGGCAACATGTCACGAGTTCGAATCCAGGGGGAGTCAGGTCATGCACGTAGGTGGAATAAGTGTTAGCACTGTTAAATGGGGGTGGGGGTGCTGTTAAAGGGTGCAGGCGGGGGTGGTGGCTAGGGTGTGTGGGCTGGGGTTGGGGGGGGGTGGGGGTTGTTGAAGGGTGCGTCAAGTGCTGTGGAAGCCCCTCCCCAAATTGCATATTTTTTTAATGTTTTTAACTTTTATTTGCGCAAAAAAAAATCATTGATAAAGGACCCCTTTATCAGCACTTTTCTGAGCATAGATAAAAGGGACCCCCTTTATCTTTGCTGCGATTAACAACACTTTTTTTGCACTGATAAATGCCTTTTAGCACTGATAAAAGTCTATCTTGTGGTAGTGAAGATATACTCCACTATAAATATTGTTAGAGAATCGATTAGATTTATCTTCATCATGATATTATATTTTTATGTTTTAGAGACAAATAAGTATATTAAATAATTATACAACACGGATGTAGTAATTATTTTATTAATAGAAATATCAAGTAAATGTTTATAAAAATATTAAAATGAATATAATTTGAGATAATTAATGTACTAAATGAATTTTATAGATGAAATTGAACTCTTCAATATATAATAAAATATTTGGTCTGAACTTAAATTTTAATCCTTATATTTTCAAAAGTCTAAATAATGAACAATGTCAAAATTGAAATTAATGATACTTTATCAAAATAATATTATCTTAAATTACCTAAAAATCAAAATTCATATTTAAAAATACAAAATAAATACAATATGGTATAAAATGTTATAAATTTTCCATTTATGATTTAATTTACATCACATAAATAAAATTCATAACCTTATAATGTTGAAAAATTTGTTACCTTAGTTAAAATTAAAATAGGTTAACTAAGTGTTAATAAAAATTATAAGGTTTATAATAATACAAAAACTTGTACAAAATATATTATATGATGATATTAAATCCTTATATCATATTATATTATAATAACTGTCATTTTTATGTATTTGGATTGAGATTGAATTTATTAAAAATTACTATTTTTAGAAATTATAAAAGTACCACTATAGCGACCCAACCATTTCTTCCATTACTGTTACATCATTTAAAATATAAATAAAATAATAGTCTTACACATATAGGATCCAAAGGTTTAGTGTCTTGGGAAAACTAGCACCATAGATAACAATTACAACATCAAGCATAAACATTTATTCAATTTCTTCATCCCTAGCTTCTTACTACCACTTGACCCCTCCTTAGTACATGTAGTCACTTGAATATATACATCAAAAAGGATGAGCTAAAAGACCAGTAAGATGATATATAAGAACAATAAAACAATGATTTATCATAATCATAACATAGGTAAAATATTATGAATGTTAGGAGAATCATTAATAAAAGACTTGAAATGTGGCAATGCATAAAAATGAAACATCATGTCCCAGTGGTTAACTACCACACATACTTTTGAACAAATCTAGAATCTTGTTCATACATCATTTCATATTTACTCATGAGATTCATTACATTACCTAATGCGTTGGAGTGCTGTATAATTCTCAGCTCACCCGTCACATTGAAACATTCATATTGCACTATATAATTCTGGGCGCACCCGTCACACCATAACATTATTATTTATCATCCATGACCTAATGAACATGTATAAAAATGAACATAACTAAACCATGAAAATTAATGGGTTTCATATCATAATAACATATTCATAAACATTGGGTTCCCAAAAGAAATAGGGAATACCATACAAGTTACAAGAACCCTCAACCTTGAATGAGAAGTAAAAAGTGTGTTATTTAAAGAAGAGTTATTTTGGAAAACATTTGGTTTGACATAAATACCAGTGAAAAACATGTATATCCCAGAAACAGAAAGACAATTATGAACAAAATATTTTTAAGGAGTAACCATATAAAAAATGAGTGAAAGAGGGAGAACCTGAAGGATGAAAGTTGGGTTCGAGAATTTCCCCTTACCTTATTTCCAAACGCTTCCTTCACTTTAATGTCATATATAACCACATTAGATTAATTATTTAATAACTAAAGAACCTTGTGAACATTAATATAGTTCATTATGGTTTCATTAAGTTATTTTATGTGCCTTTTTATGAGTTATATAGTTTAAAAACATTCTTCAGGAATGTTTATTTTTATGGTTTTTCTTGAGCGTTTCACATGTATTCATGAATTGAAGTTCGTGTAGAACATGGGTAAACATAGAGAATTTATATTACATGTTATTAATGATATTACAAGAGTTTTAATTATCTTATAATGAATTATTTTATATACCATGTGGATGAGTCATTAGACATGAATTTAATAATGATCGTTTGGGTTAATTTGGGCGGTTTTTCGACCACAATGAACTTTTTTTGATTAATCATTATGTAATATGTACATCAGTTAGTTCCATAACTTTAAATAGAACTTAATAAAAATAAAATATTCTAGTTCAACCATAAAAATTGTTTCATGACCATATCTGAAGGTAGAAATGAATAAAATAAAACATGTCATTCTCGAAGGTGATAGATTAACACCTCACGAAGAACGTTTTCTTATATAAAATAAAAAGAATAGGATAAAGGGAGTTGGATGATATAATATCCCATTAGTATCATAAAATTATATTATATTTATAATAATAGAGTTACCAAACCATTTGGACAAATATAGGTTGGGATAGAATAAGAAAATAACTTTAAATTGAAAGGAATTTAAAGGGAAAGAAGGAGAGAAATTACCTCTTGAATCCTACTCATGAGATCCTCTTTAAGGGGCCTAAGCTTGGTCTTTTGATGAGACCAAAAGCTTGGGAGGGGATAGGGAACATTCTTGATCAGAGTTTATACAAGGATTAAAGCTTGAGAGGAGTGAGGAAATGAGGGTGTGAAGGGTGGTATTTATAGTGGAGGGGAGATGGGTTTTCTCGATATAAAATACATTAGTTTATTATTTCCCCACAAGATAAAGAATAGTGAGTCTTCCATGACCAAGAATAGTTATTTTATTATGTGATCCTGAAACAAGTGTGATTACATCAGCATAATGTCATACATGACTCAATAATTTGCTTATTTAACTTATTTTTGTAAATTATGGTATTTCTCTATTCCTAAAAAATTCAAGTATTTCAGTAAAATTCAAAAAATTCACCCCAATAATTTTCTGATGTGTAGAATCAAAAAATGAAGTTCATTTTTCAAAAAAAATTCTAAATATGATAAATTTAATATTAAATTAAAATCATAATTTATTTGAAAAAACAACTTTTAAAATTTAAACTGATTTTATAATGAATTCAACAATTACTTAAGGTCTTATAAAATTATCTTAAATCTAGAAGTAATAGATTTTTTAATTTATGAACTCATTTTTAGAAAATACATTCTCTTTTAAATAAATAAATTAATTATACTTAATTATTTATGACTTACAAAAATTCACATACTTTTACTATGTTCAAATTGTCACTTATAATATACCTTGATTTTATTTAATTATTCAAGGTTAAAGTTACTATTATTTTGGAAAATTTACTATTCATAAGGTACATAGTACTATCCATAAGGGAAGGTTACTATACATAAGGGTATGTTGCTATTTAACAAAAATTATTTTTGTTTAATTATACTCCAAAAATCATCTTGAACACAACCATGGATGTTTGATTTTTTAAATTCAAAACATAGAAGTGGAAAAATTATGTTTAATGGTCACATAATATTTAGTATAATTATATGTCATTGTGATTACTAATGTTATTATACTATAAAGAATAATTATAAGAAGGGAATTCCATTGATAAAACTTTAGGACATTACATTCTTCCCCCCTTATGAAATTTTGCCCTCGAAATTTCGTTTTGCACAAATATGTGAGGGTACTTGTTCTTCATCACCTCCTCTGGTTCCCATGTAGATTCTTAAAACTTGTGGTTCTTCCACAACACTTTGACAAGGTGGGTTGTCTTGTTACTTAGAACCTTATCTCTCCGGTCCTGAATGTCTACTGGCTGCTCCTTATAGAAGATATCATCTTACAACTATACCACCTCGGAGTTGAGTACATGTGAGGGATCAGGTATGTACTTTCTTAAGAGTGATAGGTGAAACAGATCATGAACTTGAGCCATATTCGGTGGAAGTGAAAACTGATAGGCCATGATTCCTATACGGTGAAGGATTTTAAAGGGGCCAATGTACCTTGGGATTAGCTTCTCTTTCTTTCCAAAAATGCATGACTCTCTTCCATGGTGATATTCACAGGAAGACATTATATCCAATGTAAAACTCCAAGTACCTTCGACGGTTGTCAGTGTATCTCTTTTGCAGACTCTATGTAGTTTGGTTGTGTTTCTGGATGACTTGAACCTTCTCTATCATATCTTCCACAAGATCAGGTCCCAACATCTTTCTTTATCCCACTTCATCCCAACAGTTTGGAGTTCTACATCGCTTTCTATACAGAGCTTCATATGGATCCATCTGAATACTCGAGTGAAAGATATTTTTATACGAGAACTCAACCAATGGGAGATGCTGATCCCATCTACCTTTGAATTCTAGAGATCTGGATTTTAGCATATCTTCAAGTGTCTAAATAGTCCATTTAGATTGGACATCAGTTTGGGGATGATAGCACATGCTGAAATTCAATTCAGTACTTAGAGAATATTGAAGGCTCCTCCAGAATTTAGATGTGAACCTTGTATTAGGATCAGAGACAATTTATAGTGGAACTCCATGCAGTCTCACCACTTCATTCACATATAGCTTTGCAAGTTGTTAAAGTGAGAGGTCTTCCCGAATAGTGATAAAGTGGGCAGTCTTGGTGAGTCGATCAACCACTATCCATATCACATTATTTTCCTTCGACATCTTCGAGATAACCGTGACAAATTACATAGTAACATTTTCCCATTTCCACATGGGTATAGGCAATGGCTGCATCAACCCTTTGGACTTTTATCACTTTGCTTTAACTTGCTGACATACCAAGCACCTTGAGATATATTCCGCGATATCCTTTTTCAGGTTATCCCACCAAAAGTGTTCTCGGAGATCAGGATACATTTTGGTACTCCAAGGATGGATAGAGATTGTTGAGCTATGTTCATTGTCCAATAGCTCCTTCTTTATCCTGGTTGATGAAGACACACAATGTCACGTTCCAAACTAAATCACACCATAATCATCGATATGAAACTATTGTAACATCCCTTCCTTTACTACATTCACCCTCTTTTGTATCTCCACATCAACCCTTTTTTGCTTCCTTAATATTCTCCTGGATGGATGGTTGCACAATCATTTGGGAAAGGTAGGATGTATCCTCTGCCTTTATGATTTCTAAATCCATCCTTTTCATATCCAGAAAGATAGGGTCTTTCTCAATCTGTAACATGGATAAAGTAGTATGTTCATTTCTTCTTCGAGCATCAACTACCTTGTTTTCCTTTCTAGGATGATAGTGAATAGAGAAATCGTAATCCTTTATTAGCTCTAACCATCTCCTTTGACGCATGCTGAGCTCCTTTTGTGTGAATATATACTTTAGGATCTTGTGATCAGTGTATATGTAACACTTCTCACCATAAAGGTAGTGATGCCATATTTTCAAGGAAAAAATAATGGCTTCCAGCTCTTGATCATGCGTCAGGTAGTTTTACTCATGGATCATCAACTGCCGTGAGGCGTATGCTATCACATTATCATTTTTCATGAGTACACAACCCAAACCTTTCTTTAAAGCATCCCTGTATATCACAAAACATTCTCCACTTTTTGGTAGTGTGAGTATAGGTGCAGTGATTAGCCTTCTCTTCAGCTCCTTAAAGCTTCCCACACATTCTTATGTCCAAACATACTTTTCCCCTTTCCTTGTTAACTTAGTTAGTGGGATTGACAATCATGAGAAATTTCTCACAAAATGTCAGTAGTACCCAGCTAATACAAGAAAACTATGGATTTCTTTGACACTAGAGGGCCTGGTCCATTCCTCAATTACCTTTGTTTTTGAAGGATCTACGGAAATTCCCTCACTTGTGATCACATCTCCAAAGAATATGACTTGCTTCATCCAAAAGTCACACTTTCTGAACTTGGCAAACAACTTCTCCTTTCTCAATGTTGCCAACAAAAGTCTTAGATATTCTTCATGTTCCTCATTACTCTTAGATTAGATGAGAATATCATCAATAAAAACTACCACAAATTTGTCAAGGTAATGTCTAAAGACTCTATTAATCAAATCCATGAAGATTACATGGGCATTAGTAAGTCCGAAGGTCATAACTAGAAACTCATAGTGCCCATAACTTTTACGGAAGGTAGTCTTATGAATATCTTCCTTCTTCACCTTTAGTTGATGACTTCCAGAATGAAGATTAACCTTTGAGAAGTATTGAGCTCCCCTTAACTGGTCGAACAAGTATTCAATACTTGGAAGAGGATGATTTTTTTATAGTGATCTTGTTGAGTTCCCGATAATCGATACACAACTACATTGTTCCATCCTTCTTCTTTAAAAAGAGCACTGGTGCACCCCAAGGTGATGCACTAGGGAGTATTAACCTTTTATCCAGATTCTCTTGAAGCTGCTTCTTTAACTCCTCTAGTTGGATAGGAGCAATCCTATAGGGACACTTTAAGATAGGAGTAGCTCCGTTTATGAGTTGAATTGAGAACTCTATCTCACGATCCAGGGGATTTCCGGGTAACTCTTTAGGAAATACATCATCGTATTCCCTCATGATGGGAATTTCTGTAAGGTTGGAACTTTCCTTTAACCCAACCATTTGTGAGAGGTACACTTATTCATAGGGAATCAACACCCCACAGATGAAGGATTTTTCAAAGGAGATTCATGATCTTTCTTGAATTTGTAGAGGAGTATGAGATGGTTTAGAATATGAAAATATATTTTCTTTTCTCGATAGTTGATATGTGATCTATATAACGAGAGCCAATCAATTCCCATTATAGTGTCGAATTCCACAAAGGGAAGTATTACAAGATTTTCTGGAAGAATCTTTCCATATATGCCAATAGGAGAATAGTCAAACACTTGGGTTGCAATGATTACACCACTTGGTTATTTTTACAGATATCCCTACTTCAAGGTTTCAGGGATTTGATTATATAGTTCTCGCAAACTTTCAAGATATAAAAGAATGCATAGAACCAGAATCAAATAAGACTTTTGACATTATTGAGTGAATATGAAGTGTACCTTTTATGGCTTCATTATCTTGCTCCACTTCCACAGTAGTGATGGCATAAGCCTTCCTTTGTTCCTTTTGAATTGGTGGCTACTGACGCTGATTACCCTTGAGAACCTGAGGTTTAGTGCACTGGTTTGCAGAGTGCCCTAGCTCCCTATAGTTGTAGCATTAAACCATAAGTGGTTATCTCCTTTATTCCACCACATTCTCCTTCCTTTTTATGTATTTTCGACACTCTTGAGCATGGTGTCCTTATTTCCCACACTTGTATCATTTCCCTGTCCCTTTGAGGCAGTTCCCATGGTGCAACTTCCAATTTTTTTTGCATGTGGGTCATTGAGTTTTCTTCCCACATTTGTCATTAGATCCACCGTCTTGAAACTCCATCTTTCGTTTATTATCACCATAGCCATGGGACCATTCTCCAAAATCTATCTGTAATTTGAGAGCACATCCAAAAACTTCTTCATAACTATTAAAGTCCCAAATTTAAATATCCTTTCGAAGGAGTGATTTTAATCCACTAAAGAATCTCTCAATTTTGCTATCATTGTTGATAACAAAACCCGAAGCATACCTTGCAATACTTTTGAAATTTGCTTCATAGGTTGTGACAGATTCTACTTCTTTTTTCTTGAGCTCTATGAATTCTCTCTCCATCTTTGTTCAAAGATTTCATGTGAAAAAATTATTAAGAAACACGATCTTAAAGTCTTCCCATTCCATCTCTTCAATTTCCTCCCTTGGATTGGTGTTCTTAATCAAATCCCACCAATGATCAACCTATTCATATAGATGATAAATGACTAGAGTCACCTTATCCTTCTCAGAATAGTGAAGCAGAAAAAAGATCTTCTGCAATGGAGTTTACCCACTGCTTTGAAACTAGTGTATCGGAAGATCCACTAATCGTCGGTGGTCGTTGACTCCTAAAACATTCGATAGCCAATTGTTCTATCTTTGGTGAAGGAGGACATTACCAATTATTATGGTTATTGTTCATAACCTGAGCTAGTTGTATAAGAATCACCATGAAGTTCTTAACTCCACTTCCCAAATCATTTGGGATGTCGTTTGGGCAATACTTACATTGGACCTCACAAGATTTGTTGGCCTGGTTTCTCCTGGTTCCCACCATTTTCCAAAATAGAAAAGGATAGAACAAAACATAAGTCCACAAGTCATGAATAACTTATTCATTTGTACAATTTGTACTAAAATCATAACTTATGGTATCTCTATGTAAATATTATTTTGTGAATATTTGTACTATGTCTCATGCTAGAGGTTTTCTCTAGGGTTCACTAATCCTAATTCACAAATTAACTAAACCTTTTCTCTGATACCAACAATAGAGACCCAGTCATTTCTTCCATTACTATTAAATAATTTTAAAGATAAATAACAAAATATTATTATACAATAGAGGATCCAAAGGTTTAGTGTCTTGGGAAAACTTGGACCATACATTACAATTACAGCATCAAGCATAAAAATTTATTCAATTTCTTATTCTCTCGCTTCTTACTGACACTTGACATCTCCTTAGTACATGTAGCCACCTGAGGATAAAAATCAAAGGGGGTGAGCTAGAATCCCAATAAGAGGATATATAAGAACGATATAATAATTGGTGAGCATAATCATAACATAGGAAAAAGATCATGAACGTGAGGTGAATCATTAATAAAAGACTTGAAATGTGGCAATGCATAAAAATGAAACATCATATCTTGGTGGTTAACTACCACACATACTTGTGAACAAAGATATCATCTTGTTCAGAAATCATTTCACATTTAATCATGGGATTAATCAGTTTTAATAAATCATTGGAGAGCTGTATAATTCCGGGCACACCCGTCACATTGAAACATTCATATTGCGCTATATAATTCTGGGCGCACCCGTCACATCATAACATTATCATTTATCATGCATGCCACAATAAACATATATAAAAAATGAACATAACTAACCCATGAAAAGGAATGGGTTTCATCTCATAAGAACACATTCATAAACAATGGGTTCCCAAAAGAAAGAGGGAATAACATACAAGTTACAAGAACCGTCAACCTTAAATGAGATGTAAAAGGTGTGTTATTTAAAGAAGAGTTCTTCTGGAAAACATTTGGTTTGACATAAATACCAGTGAAAAACATGTATATCCATGAAAAGGAAAGGAAATGATGAAACAAATATTTTAAGGAGTAACTATATCAAAAAAGAGTGAAAGAAGGATAACTCAAAGGATGAAAGTTGGGTTTGAGAATTTCTCCTTACCTTATATCCAGATACTTCCTTCACTTTAATGTACTGTATAAACACATTAGATAAATTAATTAACAATTAAAAGAACATTGTGTACATGAATATAGTTCATTATGGCTTCATTAAGTTATTTTATGTGCCTTTGGATGAGTTATAGAGTTTAAAAACATTGTTTGGGAATGTTTGTTTTTATGGTTTTTCTTGAGCATTTCACATATATTCATGAATTGAATTATGTGTAGAACATTGGTAAACATATAGAACTGATATTACATGTTATTAATTATATTACAGGAGTTTTAATGATCTTATAATTAATTATGTTATATACCATGTGGATTAATAATTAGATAGAAATTTAATGATGATCATTTGGGTTAATTTGAGCGGTTTTTTGACCACAACGAACTTGTTTTGATTAATCATTTAGTAATATGTACATAAGTTAGATACAGAACTTTAAATAGTACTTCATACACATAAAATATTCTGTTTCAACCATAAAAATGGTTTCATGACTAGATCTGAAGGTAGAAATGAAAAAAGAAAACATGTCGTTCACGAAGGTGATAAATTAACACCAAAAGAACAACGTTTTCTTTTATAAAATAAAAAAGAAGAGGATAAAGGGGGTTGGATGATATAATATACCATTAATATCATAAAATTATATTATATGTATAATAATTGAGTTAGCAAACTATTTGGACAAATATAAGTTGGGAGAGAATGAGAAAATAACTTGAAATTGAAAGGAATTTGAAGGAAAAGAAGGAGAGGAATTACCTCTTGAATCCTCCTCTTGAGATCCTCCTTAAGAGGCCTAAACTTGGTCTTTTGATGAGAACATAAGCTCTTAGATGTGGGGGAGGGGCTTGTAAAGATTCGTGGGCCGTGTTTTGAAAAGGCTTGAAGCTTGAGAGGTGTGAGGAAATGAGGGTTTGAAGGGTGGTATTTATAGTGAAGGGGAGATGGGTTTTCTCAATATAAAATTAATTAGTTTTTTATTTCCCCACAAGATAAATAATAGCGAGTCTTCAATGACCAAGAATAGTAATTTTATAATGTTATCCCAAACCAAGTGGACTTACATCAGTAGAACATCATACATGACTATATAATTATCTTATTTAGCTTATTTTTGTAAATTATGGTATTTCATTATTCATAAAAAATTCAAGTATTTCAGAAAAATCCCAAAAATTCACCCCAACCATTTTTCGATGTGTAGAATTAAAAAAAGAATTCCATTTTTAAAAAATAAATTTTTAATTATGATTAATTTAATGTTTAATTAAAATCATAATTTACTTTAAAAAACAGTTTTTAAAATTAAAAGTGATTTTATAATGCATTCAAAAATTACTTAAGGTCTTATAAAATTATCTTAAATCTAGAAGACATAGATTTGTTAATTTATGAAATAATTTTTAGAAAATAAATTTTCTTTTAAATAATCAATTAATTATACTTAATTATTTATGACTTACAGAAATACCAATACTTTTACTATATTAAAATTGTCACTTATAAGATACCTTAATTTTATTTAATTATTCAAGGATAAGGTTACTATTATTTTGGAAAATTTACTATTCATAAGGGTCATAGTACTATTAATAATGGTAGGTTACTATTCATAAGGGTATGTTACTATTCACCAAAAATAAGTTTTGTTTAATCAGACTCCAAAAATCATCTTGAACACAACTGTATTTGTCAGATTTTTGAAATTCAAAACATAGAAGTGGAAAAATTATGTTTAATGGTCACATAATATTTAGTATAATTATATGTCCTTATGATTCCTAATGTGATTATACTATTAGGAATAATTATAATAAAGGAATTTCATTGATAAAACATTGGGTTGTTATAACCACTCACCTCAATTATAAAAGGGCACCTCATCCCTCACTTATTTACATCAATTTAAGTCTTCAATCTCGACCATACACTACCAATTTATATTATAAACTTCCCTATACCCATTTTAAAGGTTTTGGGATTCTCCTAAAATATTAATGACCTAAAGATTCCCCTATAATCTTACAAGTATATTTTTAAATAAAATATTTTCTTTTAAAATTTTGCAGCATCTTAAGAAAATAACATGTTTTCAAAGAAGAAAGTGTATTTTCTTCAAGATTTTTTTTTCAAATGATATCTCAAAACTATTTTAAATCTATAATAAAATTATTTGAAGTTATTTATGCTTTATTGGGGATATTTTTCAAATATAATAACCCTAATATTCCTATGGATGGTTTATGTTTATGATGTAATGATATTTCTAAAGCCCATTTCTTTTCTATGGGTAATGCCATGATTGGGTGTTGTTTATGAAACATATTTCATTTCATGGGTTCTGATATAATGAATGATTTTTGTTCATATGGAACACATATGTATGGTTTTCATTATGTGAATAGTGGGAACTATATCTCCCTAAAATGCATTGGGTAAAGAATTATATCTCATGAGATAAATTAGACTGGAATGGTTAGTAAAATCAGTTCAATAATACAGGCTTGGAATGAGGAGTGAACTCAGTTCAGTAAGGGAACTTGTTAGCTATGACAGTCTTGGAAGTGAGCCATGAAAAATATGAAAATTATTTTATATGCTTATTTATATGCCATAATTTTATGTATTAATTTATGCTCTCATGGAATATTTTATTTGATTCATTATGAATGACTATTATTTATTCCACAACATAATATCATGATATATGATATATAGGATATAAATTTCAAAAGTTATTTTCATCTTCTTATGAACTAATTCTTATGTTATCTCCCTTGATTACCCTTACTGATAATTTGATATCACCCTTTTATTATGTTTCTTTTTCACAGGATATGAAGAAAGGTATTAAGTAAGATGTATCAAAAAGGGTTCTTGTTATGATGGAATAAGCGAGAGATGATATAGATGTTTTATGAATAAATTGTCTACATCTCCAAGTTTCGAAAGACACTAAACCTATTAGATTAAGTCATGGTTTTGTTATGTTATGTAATGAGTATTCCTATATTTAGATTTAATATATATATATATATATATATATATAAAATATTGGTCATTATATAGCCTCAACTATGTGGGATTTTTCACAGTATGTTTTAAACCAACTTATGAAAGGTCTTGATAGTAAATGTATCATGTACCTAGGAAACATGGGGTTTAGTAATTATGAATTTTATTCATTCAGTATTCATTTATTAACATCCCAATGATTTTTAGTATGATATTTTCTCTAGATGCATTTCATTTTCAGTTCATTGATTTAATGACATCTGTTTTCAGTTATTTACCTTTCCATATTGATTTTTCCTTATCCATTTATTTAAATGGAATGTTTTCTCAGTATTTAACTTTCCCTATTGGTTATGATCATTGATTAATTATCTATTACACTGTACTTAACTAACACAGGTAATTTGATCTCTTATTTATTTTCTTTCCATTCCCCAAGAATATTTGAAGTTCACTATGACTAATATGGAGGGATATTCTAGATGGAATAAAGTTATTCTCAAAAAAAATTATGTTTTAATTTTTGTATTAAAATGTAATATAAGACTCATGTATGTATCTAGTTTATCAAGACTACTAAACTATTCAGTCATTCGAGATACAATCCCTTGTATCTTATGATAGTGTAATGTAGTACAACACTGGGTCCAGGTTGCTGGGGCCAAGGTCTCTATAGTTGGTATTAGAGGATGTTTAGTATAAACCTTGGGAACTAGATTTAGTAAAACAAAAATTAAGGAACAAAACCCAATGATATAATTTTAGGATAAGTATAGAATAAAAACCTAATGTTTTGGTATGATATAGATTATGTTGTTTCCCTTCAAATATATTCCTGTTTGGATACTAAAAGGTGACGTGATTATATAACAGATGTCACTAAAAGGTGACATGATTATATAACATATGTACATATTGGTAACAAATATGAAAAGTGTTAATCTGGGTTTACTCAAACGTTACTGATTCATAACAATGAGCTTTACTACAAACCTAGTTTGACACTAATGGGATATATGATTTGGATAATTCACATTTTATTTTAATAAATTTATGAAGGATTTGAATAAATAATGAAAATGAATTACCTAGGTTAAACCATAGACCAAGTAATGACCTATGTAGAAATAAAACTGATAAAGTATTTATGTATTTTAATTTGAGAATTACATTGTTGAAGCATTTTACCAAAAGTATTTTGGTTATAGGAATCATGAAACATCTAAGGACTAAATTTTAGAATCAATTGTGTATTAATTAACATAAGAGTTATGAATTCCATCATCGGTTAATGAGTTTAAGATTGATCATAATTTCAAATTTTCAAACACCTCTTTTTAGGTCTTATCTGATAGGAATGTCACAAGATTATGAATTTTTTGGGACTAATTTATGATAAGAATAATCTTAAATGGAAAATTTATTTAAAGAATAATTCCTTTAAATTATATAGATATAAGTTTAATGGTATTTATAACAAATTGGGTTGATATGATAGTTAATAGAATTTTAATGATAGTCAAAAAATATTATTAGACTTTTTAAAAAAATATATAAGTAAAAAAATAAATTGTGTTTAAAACATTAATAAAAAGGTTATTCAGTGATTAAAATTATTTCAAGGATGTCCATCATATTTTTTGGGAACTTTATAGGACTCATATTAATGTATTTTATAAAAAGGAGAAACCAAATGCACGGTGACAACCTATTGAATCCAGAAAAGTGGTGGAGCTTGAACCCATAACTGATGGATGATAAGGGTTTCACACCTACCACTGGACTATGTGATGTCTTGGTTAATATGTCATTATTTTTAGTTAAAAAATTGATGAATAAATATTAAAAATTAACCAATTGTATTAATTTTTAGGTTCAGAGATTAATTTATTAACTATATGAATCTTTGGAAAATAGTTAGAGACAAATAATTTTTTTTCACTTTTTTATGGATCTTATGATTCGTTAAAAATAAATTTTAGTGCTTGTGGAATAAAAAAATTCACTTACAGAAATTCATTTCTTGAAGTAAGAAATCGAAAAACAATTAAATGATAAAACTATTCTTATAAGATAGAAACATATCATGTCAGTATATTTCCTTATATTATTGTATGGTAAAATAATTCCTCAACTTTATAAAAAGGATATTGAAATAAATTTTATCTTATTACAATCATTTATGAGGATATTAATGACCTTTTTGTAGCTATTAGATTTATGGATTTGAGGCCATCAAATTTATATTGATCATTCACTTTCTTGGGATCAATAAACTCAATCACTCTCTATAATTATTATTATTTTCCAATATGTCAATATCTACACTTTCCACTAATTTTCTCCTACTTGGGAACCTAGTTATGTGTAATTCCATATGGCCTTCGTGATTCAAATTCTATCTTATTAAGTGGACGTTTTATATAACCTTATCAGAATTTGTGTATATAAATAATGGTATTTCAAAATGTGAATCCCTTGATTACCTACATCATGTTTAATTTGTGATGAAACAATTTATTTATGCCGGGGAGAATGTAACACCCCAAAATTTTAAAATATGAACATCATTTTCAATAGTGTGCATGACAAGTAACACCAAGAATAGAAAGGAATATAACATCCCGATATATTAATAAATTATATAGTTTTCAATGAACACAACATTAATTTTATTTTTAATGAAATGAAACAATAAGTTTCTTCGATTGCTTGCATTACTTGCAAGACCGAGTTTTACCGAAAAACAATATATGATTAAAATTATTATTTAATATGATAGTTATCAGGTATCCAATAAAATTTTCCATATGAGTATGATTAAATAAATTATGAAAATATATAGTTTTCACACATTTATCAGTTATCTATTTATTATAAATGATAATAATAAACATTTAAAAGAAAAAGAAATGTTTTTAGAAAAACTGTATTTTCCTAAAAGATAGTTTAGTTGCGCTTTGTGCACACAAGTAATTTTTTAAAATTTTAGAAATTTATATGAAAAAATTAACTTCATTTTTGAAATCCTAATACCAAAATTACCTTAGGATGAAGTTTTGGAAATTTTCTAAGAAGTTTTATTTTTTGATGAATAATAAAAAATACTGAATTTTTATTGAAAAATGACTTTTCATTTAAATAATTTATAATGTTAAATTATATTTTGAATTGGTTTTAAAGTGAAATTAGGTATATTTTATATCAATTAGTCCAATTTAGTCCATTACAATCAATTTTATATTGAATTTAGATATAAAAACATTGTAAACATTTATACCTTTTCACGTTAAGAAGACTCTCTCTCCTCACTTATACAAGACTAATTTTGAATTAAATTCGTCCAATTTTGTGAATTTAAATTAAAAAAAATTGATTCAATATTGTGAATAATAGTTATTTATATTTTCTACCAATACCAAATTAATTTTCTTACCAAATTGATTAGAGAAACTAGTTAAAATTAATTAGAGTGATTAGGGTAAAAATGAGATTACTGATGGATTAAACATTAATCTTAAGGATCTAAATGACCTATAAAATTGTAAAAAAACCATTATATATATTTTTATATATAACTTATAACTTATATTATCTATAATTAACCATCATTTGGGGATGGTTACATGAAAAAATGTGGGTGAAATTTACTCTTTCAAAAAATTACTAGTGTGCCACGCACCACACTTATAAAATGCCACCCCCTCTCCTCCTCTCTTCAAACCATTAAAGCACTTTGGTTTAGACAATAAATGCCCAAATAACATCCAAAATTCCATATAATAATCCTATAATCCTTATTTTTGGTATATATCCAATCTAGGAAGGGTTTAGTTCAAACCAAAGGAAGATACCCGAAGAGGAGGTAATATTCTTCAACAAGCGTCTTCATTTTATTTCCTTATCCAACTCCTTCAATTCATTTCAAACCAAAATAATATAATAAAATAAGTATCTTAAATATAATTATATGTTTTTATTATAGGGTTAAAAAATAAAACTGCACACACTTCCATCAAATGGATTAGGAAAACACCGTTCGTGTGTATGACAGACTACTACCTCATGAACCAATGTCATTTTTTCCATTTCCACCTCTCAAGGTTGGGTTTGATGATGAATATAAATTATATATATGATATTTATAAAATATTTATACCTATTTATTAAAAATATTACCTATATATTTTTACCTTCCATTTCATATGAGACACCATAACGTCACTCGTGTGTACGGTAGACTATCACCTAAGGAAGTGATATGATTCATGTTTCATTAACACTTCAAATGGAAAGAGATAAAGAAAAATTTAATGATTATATGTGATATAAATTAAATAATTATTATATTCATGAAATATTTGTCATTATTTAATAATAATATACATCATTTTATTTCTTTCATTTTCACTCATGTAAAGATGATTACATCGTTCGTGTACGTGTGGACTACCGCCTTCACAAAATGTCGCGACTCTATTTTCATAATTAGAGTAGATGGATGGCATATATAGTTATATAATATTAAAATAATGATATTATTATTATTCTGAAAATTCAAAATATTAATTACCACATTTCCATATTGATCGGTAAAAAGTGAAAATGTTACTCATGTGTATGTATATCCTACCATCTCCATGATTGTATCATACTACATTTTTCCAAACCATAATTCATGATTGATTTTAAAATTAAAATTTTTATAAAAATTTGATAATTATATCATGATAATTATCATGGATATTATATAAATATAAAATTTGTGCAAGAACTAGATCTTTCATGATGAAACATGAATGAGAAAATAAGCTAATAAGAGAAAAAACAATGAAAACAATGAAAAATTATTAATGAATGGGTAATAATAAATTATAAAAGGATAATATATGATATAATAAATATTAAAATGGTTCTTTAATAAGTTAATAAGATATTTAAAACAAATATAAATAATGTTAAATCATGATCAACCAAAAGGAAGCGTAAGGTAAAGTATTTTCATCTCAATTTCATTTCCTTAAGGAATATTGTATTATTATGCACCTAATTTATTTTATATGGTGACTATACTAAAAATTTGACATGTAGTAACATGAATAATTCATTATTCAGGGTATTTTAAGTATCAATTTGAAGTATTTCATCTAAGGGGGTTTGAATTAAAAGTTACCAAGGGGTACGAAATTTCTTAACTCAGTTTCCACTTATTGGGTTAAACTTCTAATTCATTGATTATGACATGATAAGATTGTATGTGTAATTACATTTTATTATATTATGGTTTATATACACTTGTTCTATTTTTATTTATAGTTTAAACACATAATTTATACATTTATTAATTCTCACTTCAATGTAATGATCATTTTAAGGGGTTATTTCACAATCTCATTCTAATCAAGATTGTTTATTCCTGAATATCGGTTGAAGGAAATTACTGGAAAATTTACTAAAAAACATACATTTTCTTCCCCTATAGTTACTAATAAACATTTTTAGTTAATAGTACCATTTTTATACTCTTTGGTACTTAATTTGTTTTAGAAAATTCATTTAAGAAAATCCTATTTAATGTCTCTCTTCATCAAGAAATATGTTTTCTTCTAAAACCGTATTTTCTAAATTTTTTTGTTTAACATTTTTTAAAATTATCTATTAAACAAAATTACCTATTTTTTATTTTTAAAAAATGTTTTTAAAGGAATCTTCTTATCTCTTTCTAAACAAGGCACTTTTATATCCTTTTTATTGTGAAAAAGGAATGTTCCTTATGCTATGTATAAAATTACCCCCATTATGAATATCATTTATTTAATGAATCATTTGTAAGATTATGAGGATATTTTTTGTATAATTTTTTTAAAAGTGACTTCGAAAGAATAGGATTTTAAAAAAAAAATTCAAAATAAAGATGATATTATCCTTAAGACTGTATTTAATGATCTTATTATAGTATTTATATTCATTAATGATAATAAAAAATTATTTTTTTATGTAATAGAATTATAATATGTTTCATTGATACCATAATTATTCCTAATATGGATGGTTTATGATCATTTTGAATAACAAAAGTATTTCTATTCACTTCCTTGATTTATTTTTGTAGTCAATAACTTTGCCTTTAAATTTTCACATTCCTATGATTATTGGATATTAAATTTACCCTAAATATATATTAATTATCATGGATATATTTATTTCTTAAACAGTATATCATTTCTATATACGATGTACGAAATTGAAAGTTATTTAATATCTAGAAAAATATTGATAAATGCATATACTTTAATCAATACAGATACTTTTTGATAAGGAAAATTGTTTATAAATCAATTATTAGATATATGAGGAATGATTTGTACTGGTAAAACATTGGTGGGGCCTAATTATAGATAAACCCTTGATGCATTGGTAGTCTCATGGGGAAAATTAGTTGTCCTGCCTTTGCTAAGAGGGTTTTTAACCAGTATGTTTTAAGCTGTCTTATGAATGGTCTTGATGGAAAAGGTATCATGTACCTAGAAAACATGGTGTCCAATAATTAATAATTTTTGTGATTCAGTGTTAAGTAATTACTATCCAAGATATTTTCACTATGATATTATCTTAGGATGCATTTCATTTTGAGTTCCTTTATTAAATGGCTTGTGTTTTCAGATATTTACCTTTCCATATTGTTTTTTACTTATATAGTTATTTAAATGGAATGTGTACTCAATTATTTACCTATCCATGTATATTATTTTCATTGATTCATTAATTCTTCCACTATACAAAACCCCTATTGAGCATTTTAGCTCACCCTTACTATGTTTCCTTTCCCCAAGAATCCAAGAAGTTTTCTATGAATGATATGTAGTGATATAATAGATAGAATAAATTTATTCTAAAAAAATTATGTTGTTATTTGTGTATTAAAATGTAATATAAGACTCAAGTATGTATCTAATTTACCAAGACTACTAAACTATTCGGTCCTTTTGGATGTGATCCCTTGTATCTTATGATAAAGTAATGTAGTAAAGAACCAACTTTGGGCCACTGGGGTTAGGTTTACTACACAAAATTTCTTCCAAATTTCCTTCCCAATACTCTTCCCCATATCCTAGTTCAACTAGTCTCATTCAAAGACCATTCTATGGAGACTTGAGGGATATCCTAAGATTAGAAAACCAAAGGAAGAGGTAAAATACTCAACTAATCTCTTTTAATTTTATTCATCTTCTACCCTCATATGTTCTCCATATTCTTAAACATAGAAACATTATTAAATTATATATACTAATATGTTATTATTATTGTGGAATATTTTTAATCTACCCTTTATTCTTTTGTATCTTAAATGAAAGCATTGTCCACAATATGGTTTGTCTATCACCACCTTGAGAAATTTAATTCCTTTTTCTCTAAAACCTTCAAGGTTGGTTATAGAAATAATATTATTGTTTAATATGATTATAACAAGTATGTTATAACTTATTTCATGTTTTTTTTAATTTTATAATAATCATATTATCAAATAAATCAAATATAGTTCACGACGGTTGGTAAAATGACCTAAATGAACTAACCGTATATCATTAAAATTTTTATTAAGTGAATCATCCCTATGTTGGTAAAAATATGGTACTTGAGACCATTTAATTTCTTTAAAGTAAATTTTTACCATTTCATTTTTCTTTTAGAGTTGTATTCTCATTTTATAAAAACATCAACAATTCTCCATAAGTGATCCAACCTTGGAACTAAGAAATAAACGATCATGAAACAAAAAAAATTGTTATTAAATATTAATGAAATGGTTGTAAATGAACATAATATAATTAAAATAAATAAAATTTTTATGCAAAGTAATCTGTAATAAGTAATTAATGAATTTTATTTTTTTATCCATGCCTTAAGTTTATTTCTAAAATGCATTTTTAAAAATAAAACCAGATAAAGGGGAAATTTTCTATCCCTTAATCCTTTTATGTAAAACTCATTTGAATTATTTATTCCAATTCATGATTTAAATAAATAAAGGAATATTTTATGTATAACCATTCTTGTTTACCTCTAGTTTTTAAATAAAATTCCATAATTATTCTTTATCCAAAATTATTTAACCGATTCCTTAAACCATTACTTTGATAGTTCATTTCTATACCCAATTCTCTACCATTTATCATGATGTTATTTTAAAAATGAACACCATATTTTGTGTCTTGTGCTCATGTACTTAGATATGAACATCCCAAACATGTAATTAATTCTTCTCTTTTGAATAATTATGATATATCTTTTACTTATGATATGAGGCAATATTATGACACCCATTTGTTTCCCTGAATAATTATTATACTTATGCCTTATGATTTATTTCTTTTTGTAGAACACATAAGAATGTACATGTTATGATGAGTGCACCCAGATAGACATCTAATGAATTGAGTAATGTTTTTATCTCATGAGATGATATTTATAGGATTAGAGAGTAAACAAAATCCATGAAGGGATTCTGTCCAACATGTGATGTTGTCTTGGCAATTAGCCTTGACTTATGATTATGTCATGTTTTATATTGACAAAACATTCCTATATTTTCATGATCATATTATACCATATTCTTTATGTTATCCAACCATGTTATTATTCATGATAATTCTCTTTCATGATATCATGATATTCTATTTGACTCACATTTTATGATTCGTCATCATGTTTATTCCCTTAATAAGCTTTATATCTCACCCCTTTCATTTATGTATTCCCCAGGTTATCCTATACAATTTTATGAGATCTAAGGGAATTTAAGAGACTATTAATGGGAATAAAATTAATATTATATTTTTTAATTTCAATATTATGTATTATTAACCTATTATTGCAAATAATCTAGGCCAATCAATATTTAGGTTGTATTTATTAGATATTTATTTTAAAAAGCATGTAATAATATATGTAAAAGTTTTGGATAGCTATATTCATAGTTGTGGTCCATGTATCTTGGTCATGGTTTCATTATATCCATAATTAATATATGATTTAATATAAAAATTATTATGTTATGTAATTAGTATATAACTATAATTAATCATTCATTCCATAAACATTATAGCATAATTCATGTAGGTGGTAAAACCAACCCAAAAAAGAGTGTGTTATAAAGAATGAATGAGTATGACATGCTACCGTATAATTATAATGAAATTTTTACCTAATATTATTAATTTCATAAGAATCATATATATTCATTATATACAATTTTATAATTATTCATGAAAAGAATTTATGAAAAAATTAAACCTAAAGATCATGGAGATGGTAGTCCGTATATACGCAAGAAAGATAATTTCATTTTATAATGAGAAAAGTAAAAATATTATAGAAAATATTTTATGATTATTTAATAATTATTACATAATAAATATATTATATTTTTAGTTAATGAATCATCATAACCAACCATGTGAGGCAGTGATGGATAACAAATCATGTTGTTCTGTGGTGCCAATAGCCTAAATATACACACAAGCGACACTTTTATTTTCCATTGGATAGAAAGGATGTGGATAGTGGTTGTTCCATCATAATAATATAATATATATGTATTTGTTATACTATATTCATTATTTTATTATTGATAAAATAGGTATAGAATATGTGGAATGATAAATAAAATTAAAAGAGCTCAGTTAAGATTTATACCTCTTCTTTGAGAGACCTCCTTTAGCTTACACCTTATGCCACAAATGATTAGTATTAAGAGAAGACCAGGGGATATAGGATAGAATAAAGTATTGTAGGAAGTTATTAACGTATATTTTTTATGAGATATAAAGATTAAAATTCATGAATAAGGGAGGAGATGAGGTTCCCTTTTATAAGTGAGGGAGAGGACACACATGGAATAACTTAAAATATTTAAATAATATAAAATCATTTTATTGTGAAATTGGAAAAAAATATCATGTATTATAAGGTAATATAACATATATTCTAAATATCTTGAACCAATAATAATTAGACATGTTTAAGTTTTATTTTTACCCTTATCTCTTAATTTACCCCCGATAAACCCATTTTAACCCTAACTGTGGAAACCAATTTCTACTCTTTTTAATTGTTAAAAAATATGAACATTATGATTATAAATATTTAATATATTTTATTAAATTCAATCTCTATAAGTTGAAGAAACATTAATTTTAAAATAAGCATGGAAAATATAATGAAAACATATTTTTAGAGAAATGCATTTTTATGCATAAAACATCATTTAATTTTATTCCTTTCCCAGTAAAAACTATCAAATGAATGCTAAAATATTATATTAAATACATAATATATATATTTCATTAAAACCACTAATCAACAATTAATTATTTAAATTATTAATATAATTGTTTTTGCATTTGGAAACAATTTTTTAAAAAACTTCCCTTTTTTACTTTTAAATGATTTTATCTTTATTCCTAACCATTAGATAAATAATTTATAGATCATTATTCATTTATTTATATAAAAAATAATTTTTTCAATAGCGATAAATATAATTTTTTAGTTATAAATACAAAACATGTATAAAAATATTTTTTTTTGAGAAAATATTTCTTTGAATAATTAAATGATTTTATTAAAACTGAGTCCCTATTTCCTCAGTATAAATCAATAAATTTTAGTTAAGGAAAACATTCACACACACACACACACATATATATATATTTATAATTTTTTTAATCTTATTTATACCCTTCATTCCAATGTCTAGTTTATAAAAGTTACAATATATCATGGTTTATTTAAACTCGAGGATGTGTGTAAAATAAGCTATCAAGTACATGGAGTTGTATTTCATAAGAATATATATAAAATATTTGGTTATAATATATTCTATAAGTAAATTTTTTATTCCTTAAATTTTTCAAAGGAATCAAACTGATACCTCATTAACTAAATAAGTATATATTTAATAAAGTCATTGGTAAAAGTTATTAAGTAAGAGCGTCCACTAAAATCTTCCACCAAAAAAGTTACACAAACATTTATTTGAACTATTTATAGAAGTCACATTTCCCATTCAACCTTTTAATTAAATTTATATTTTGTTATTTTTCCTTATAAAAAAATAATAAAATTTATTAAGTAGTTTTAGTTAAAAGGAATCATAATATCTTTATTAATATAGATTTATGAAAAACTACTCTTTTACGTGACCAAGCCAGTAATGTAGAACCTGAGTGTGATATTATTTATATGAACTTGATTCATTATTGATTTAGAAAACTTGATTTTCGTAATCTAGAATAAAAATAATATTATTCCAATGTTTTATCCTACAAAATATTCTTTATTTATAAAAGTATAAGATATTTGTTTTGAACAAGAAAAAAATATATCCATATCTAAAATAGACATGGATATTTTTTTAGTCACACTAAGGACATAATAAAAATTATTTAAAACTAAATCAATCGTGTTTTTAATATAAGATAATAGCATTTAATATCCAACATTGACATTTTTTCTCGACTAGAAACCTTAATATCAACCCCACCTATGAAAATCTATCAGAACCTACTTAGTTTCTATATTTGGATAAAAATGTGAGTACCAAAAGCTATATATAATAATTAATTTGTAAAATTAGAGAGATTAAATTTGATAACAAAATCTCATAAAGATTCCCCCTACTTATTCACTAAGGTTTAATTATTCCTCATATGGCCCTTATTTCCACATGTAAAACACACTTCATCTTTCTCCCAAACCCATACCTTGAATGGTTTTTAAGCTTCAATTTTTACCCTCCTAAAGAATCAGATTCAATAGTCCCAATAGTGAATTCTCAATATTTTTTGATATTAAAATTAAAAATAAAACATGAGAAGAGCTAAGTAAGTCTGGTGAGAATGAGTCTTATAAACAATTCTTTGGGTAAATTGAAACCTAGAATTTTCAAATGATAAATATTTAAAATCATATTTAATACATGTGGTCCGAGTAACACACATTTTTTAATATTTATTATAAAGCGTTACTTGGAGATATCATACCTCTTTTTTTTATTCTTTCTTCGGATAAATATAAGAATGATGAGATAACATAGTGTATGAATCCTTGTATTCATGAATCTTTTGGAGCTCACTAGTCATTAATGATATCACGAGTAAATAGACATCCATTGAATCATCCACAATATCCTAAAATATATAATTCTCATCCCTACTTATCTTTTTATAATTCTTATCATGAAATGAGTATTCCAGCACATGAAACTTCTTCTCATGGAATAGTTCGATATGAAATCTCCTATACCACACTTGGAAGTAAGCACAGTTTACAAGACTTCCATTCTACAAAATAGATCACAAGGATAATGTTGTGGTAAAATTACTTTCAGTTTTCTAAAAAAAATTAAAATAATTTTTTTACTTTATCTTAATCATTGAGTGTGATGTAACAAATTTTATTTTATTAATCTCACTATTTTTTCATATCCTAATACCCCAGGTAACACCCCATGATTTTAGAAAATATTTTCCTTTAAAATAAATTAATTTTATTTTATCTCGTGATGTAAAAAAATAAACTTAAGTTAATAAATCTTTACTAAAAAATAAAATATATGGCATTATAATAAAATGAAAATGAAAAATAAATGACTTTTTAAAATTAAAGTGGTAAAATTAAATTATAAAAATTTAGATATGTTATGTTAAATTATGAATTTTTGTCAACTTTAATACTTTTAATGAATGATATCACCAAATATTGTTTTATAAAATCAAAGTAATAAATAATAAAATCAATTAATTACATCCATGTAATAGTTATTTATTGATATGTAATACTAGAATGAAAATTATTGGTTAAACAAAAAATTTTTGTTTATAAACATTGATTTATTATATATGTTTTATTTAAAATTTAATTTCTCTTATTTTGATTATAAGTATTGTTTATACATGAAAAAAATGAATGATCATTCATAAATTGATTATCAATTGGTTAAAATGGAGATACATTCCTTCGTAGGTGAAAATATATATTTTTTAAAAAATAGTTTTTATATACATCATGTATTTTTATATTAATAAATTAAACCAATCGTTAAGAATGGTTTTTTTAGTTAAATATACAGATGATATACTATATTAAATAAATTAAAATTCATCTACTGATTATTATGAGGAATTAAATTAGAATAAAATCATTTTTATACTTAAATATATGCAATTGTTTTTTCTAAAATTGATTTTACATGATTTTTTCATTGAGGTGAAAGATATTTATAACATAGTTATTATTTTAGAAAGCCAAATTATTATTTAACATCATTTTTACATAAATTAAAAAAATGAAAATATCACCCTAAGTACATTCAAACTACCACCTCCATGAATTAATGTATTCCATTTTCATCACCATTTTACATGTATGGTTATAAAAGTGTATATAATAAATAAACATGATATTTATGAAATGAATAAGATTAAAGGGATGATGAAACCCTGAACAATGTTCAAGGACTAGAATCATCCAATCAAAAAATTCATGTAAAATGGGAAAATTAACACAAAATATTAACTTAACAAGGAATTATTGACTAATGGATAATGATAAATTATAAGTGGTTTCTAGTGAAAAGGATCCTCTTAGATCATTGAGGAATCCCTAAGAGGGGGTGAATTAGTGAATCTACTTATATGTCTTCTTATTTAGACATCCATCATCACTGATTAAAGGGAATCTTGATCATTTTTCTACACACATACATAAAGAAGGAATAATAGATTCATAAGGTTCATCTATCAAAAATAAGAAGATTAGTCCTTGGCTTGATTCAGATTATTCCATGATCATATAAAAAACTTGTTTTAACATGTAGGTATAATGATTAGGTTTTATAATTGAAATATTATTACATCAAGTTTCCCAATTTTGATATTTTATCCCACAAAGAAATAGTGATTCATAATTTGATATCAACAATAATAAATCCTTCCAAATATACCCTTCAATTTATGATGTAATGATTATTTTCTTCATCTTCAACACATATAAATACAAGAAATATCTATTTAATTTGTACTAATATACACAACCACTTATTATTATTCTACATCTATTCCTATTCTATTCTTCACTCTATATACACTATAAAATTGTTCTTAATTTAAATTCTACTTTAGCACACCATTTTCTCTTAGTAAAATTTGAATTTAAAATTCAATTTAAAACCATGAACTTCTATTTTCAAAATAATCCTTTATATCTTTATTCAAATGATCCTAATAATCTAATTTGAAATTGACAGTTATTATATACTGAAATAACCTCTAATGTATTTAGATAAAGCTAAGCTAGCACACCACTTTGAAACTTCCTAGAAAATCAATTTTATGGTCTAGTTAGAGGATTTGTGACATAACATATTGGGTTTTAGAGGTTTTATCATAAAATCCTCATAAGAATGAAATGTAGTCAAAGTGATATATCATAGAGGTCTTAAAATATCTAGAGTCACTAAAATCTATCCAACTTACCTCTGTGGCATTGTTTGTAAACCATGACATGGTCTTCACTGACTTCAACATGGAAAATGAGATGAAATGTGGAAGGAAATCTTGCCTATTTCTCTTTGTAGTGTGGTATTCTCACTAAATTACAATATATCATTCATTTTCTTGACTACTATGTGGTTGAATATCTACATCATGGCGGTCTCATAGTTTATAGAAAAACAAATATTTAACTTACCCTGCTTTATTGAATTGACACATACACTATGGAATATACACTAATACTGTGATTTAGATACTTATATTGTGGAAAGTTACTCCACTTAATACCTCCTCCATACGTTGTGGACATTATATCTATGGTATATGACTAATTATTCCAACAAACTTTATGATGAAGAACCAACATTGTAGCATGGAACCTATTCTTCCTCTCTAAAACATTCTTTCAACATAAAATCCATTCATGATATATAAACATTGAGAAAATTTCACATAGAGTCACATGATTTAACTTATAATAATTTTTATGTATTTAAAAAAAATTCTTAATCGTATCATTTTCACCAATTCTTCACCTTTAAAAAACACAACAACCATCAAAGCATCTCTTGGGATAAATAACCCCCTTTGAATTTTATTATTAACAAAGGAATGTAAATCACAATTAAACTATAAAAACATAGAAATGTATCGCGATTCATAAATTATAAGACTATGTAAGTGAACCCAGTGTAGGAAACAAGAACACTGAATAAATAACATGACGATTCACATAAGATAATGATGAATAAGTAGCCTCTAAAATAATAACTACCCAACCTTCAAATTGAACTTTATCATCACATCAATATTTATTTCAAACCTGAAATATTCTTGAAACAATTATAATAACTTTTCAAATTAGTTCATACATGATGAAATCATAGATCACACCTTTTAATAACAATTTCTAAATATATTATTACCATAAAGGAAACTCATATAAACGGATACCCACCTACACTTTATTCCCCCCTTTGGAAGATAAATAAAATATAAGGATTTATATTGTAAATTATTCATCCCCTTTGAAATAAATATCCAAATACAAGATAAGATATGGGAGAAAAACTACATACCATAACCCTATAAATTATGAGGATGAACACCTAACATCAACCTTAGATTCTATAATGTTTCTTTTGAAAGTGGCTTGGTGAACACACTATCAATTTGCTTCTTTTTAGAAGAAAATTCCAAATTTACATCATTATTCTATACAATTTCTTTGATGAAGTGATATTTTATATCAATGTTATTGGAACTTTAATATTAAACTAGATTTTTTAAAGTTTAATTTTACTTTGTTTGTCACATCCCAAATTAATGATAACGTCACTTTAACTTTCATATATTGTAGTTGAGTCTTAATCCATACAAGTTGTATTGAGGAATGAGTGGAATCTATATATTCATTCTTTAAATTTTTTAGGGTAACTTAATTTTACTTTCTTAAATTCCAAAAAACACATATTGTTCCAAAAAATAAATCAAAACCTGATGTATAAATCCTATCATAAATAAATCCTTCCATACCTGTTTATGTATTACCAAAAAATTAAAGCTTTCCTTTGCTGTCATATCTCACCAAAAAATATATTATTACTTTTATATATCTAATTATTCTTTTTATATCCATTAAATGAGAATCTTTTAGTGCATTTTGGTACTTTTAATAAACTGTGATAGCATAAACTATATCAGGTCTTGAAGCTGTCGAGTAAATTAAACTTCTAATCAGCATTTATAATTCACTTGGATAATCATCCTTTCCATTCTTATTTTTTTCTAACTTTATTGATACTTAAATTGGCCTTAAAATAGGGTTTTAATCCTTTATTTCAAACATACTTTTTATTTCATTAGAATACATTTCTTTAGATAGAAAAATATAATCATTCTCTTGGGAATTTGTAAGCCATGTAAGTTTCTCATCTCACCAAGCATGGAAAGTTTAGAAATATTCTTCATTTATTTTTCAAATTATTCGAAAATTATATAATCATTTAAAATAAAAATATTTTCGTATACATAAAATAATAATAATGATAATTCAACTCCATGAACCTTTGAATAGCCTTTACACTCCAATATTGATTTATTTCTCAATAATTTACCTTTTTCCATATATATTTTTTCAAAATACACACTATTTATCAATAATATTCTTTTCTTTAGGCTTGAGTACAAAATCCAAAGTCTAATTATCTTCAATATGATTCAGATCATCATTTATTTCAATAAGTCACCCCTGATGTTTCATTAATTCTTGCACATATTTTGGTTCAAATTGAGAGATTAATGTTATATGAGATTTTTTACTCAATGTTTTTCTAGTTTGAATACGTTGCCTATGATTTGTCTCAAAATTATCTTCTCAACCTAGGATGAGGTGAACAAGATTATTCTTGATCACTCAAGTATTATGAATCAACATATTCACCTATAACATCCTCATTATTCTAATTTTTTCCTAAATCATAACATTATTATTTAACAAAAATAGATTTATCATCATCAGCTCTAAAACATTCTTTTTCCATGAAAGTTCACTTTATTTATGTGTTACATAACATTTACATAAATGAAATCAATAATATTCATTGTCTATTTATTGTGGCAAAAATATCCTCTTCCATTTGAAGGATAAACAAAGAAGTTACCATCAACACCTTTTCTTTCAAATATTCTTAGATTTTAACCTTTAACTTTCATAATGAAGTGGATACCAAATAGTCTAAGATACTTTAAACTAGTATATTTATTATAATACATCTCATATGATCAAAAATCTAAATTTATTATATAAATACAATAAATTTGGATATGAACCAATGCCTTAAGTAGTTGTCTTAAAAAAATGAGATGTTTCTAGCTCTAATAACATAGATTAAACCATATCTATAAGGATTTAGTTATTTCATTAACCCACATCATTTTTATATTGTGTATGGAGCACTATATTAATGATTAATTCATAGTTTTTCAAGATAGGCTTCAAATATTCCATTGATAAACTCCACACCATTATGAATTTAAAACTTCTTGAAAGAGTAACCACACTCTTTCTCTGCATTTATCTTGAAACTTTTAATCATTTTTAAAGCCTATGATTTATGTTTTATAAACATAATACATGTAATATGAGTAAATTCATCAATAAAGGAAATAAAATACCTATCAATATTTTTTTATTTTTCCCTTGTGGCCTCGAAAATGTGAGAGTGAATTAGCACCAAAGGATGTGTAGTTTTTATTCCAACCCCATTTTGTGGAGTATTAATAATAATTCTATTTTTACAAGTAGAACACATAAAATTAATTTATCTTTTAAAATTAATAACATCATTAACATTGTATCCATAAATAAGTATACACATTTTATTTTTTCCAAGATAACAATGTTTTTAATACCACATTTAACTTTACTCTTTTATGATTAAATAATAATAATTTCTATTATCACCAATCTGAAACAAATTGAATCTTGTTCACAATCCTCCTGTAAAGATACATCCATCTTTCATGCTCTTCACAAAAAACCCATATTAATGAAATATCACTTCGTTTACTTCATCACATAACCGAGACACACTAAGAAGATTTTGTTTTTGTCCTTCAACAAATAATGTGATCTTGGATTTTAATTGATTACCAATCAATATTGATCCAATACCTTTTATTTTGAATGATCCATCATTTCCAAACATCACTGATATATGTTTATATTTTTCAACATCATTTTTAGATTCATAACTCTTATCATATGAGAAGAACAACTATTTTACAAAATCCATATACATTCTACTTTGAATTCATTATATGAAACATCAAAAAAATATCTTTTTCTTTAAATTTGTACCTATTGTTACATGACTTCTCAACACTTTATCTGGAGAAAAGTTTAGTTGTTAGAATAAAAATAATCCATTTTTAAAAATGACCAGGCTACTCACATTATTCACAAACATCTTCCAAGGGTTGAAATCGATTTTAATTTTTCATTTCAAATTTCATAGGCTATCTATACATTTTTATATTTTTAGTGTGATGACTCCACCCAAATTTATATATTTAAAACTATAAAGAGAATTTATTTTATTGGAAATTAAACTAACACATCTATTCTATGTGTCCAAAACCTCTATAGTGTTATAAATAACCAAAAACACGATATTTCCCTTTGTATAAATGATGGTGTCTAGAAATTTGATCATATCTTTCAACCTTAAACTTACTATTAATTTTTAATCCCTTATGAAAACCCAAATTTTGATGAACTACTCACTCTTTATTTTTAATAACTATCTTATTTTTATCCCTTTTTTCTTCCACATTCATTATAGTTTTATCATTAAATTAAGTGTACTAAAAATTTATAAAATCTGGAAAATCACATAATTTTTTCCACATACTTGGTATTTTTTATTTTTTTATTATTATCTAAAATAATATAAGTTATATTAGTGTATTTTTTCTTCTATTTTGGAATAATCTTTTCTGATGTCCATGATAATTGTTTTTTACTTGAGTTTTCTTAAAATTCTTGAATAGATTTTTGAAAATTTAGCTTATATTTTTCAAGACGTTTTTCCATACTCATTAATTTATATTATAAACATTCAAAATGTTTCTCTTCCTCTTTCACTCATTCAATATTGATCTTGAATTATTTAGTTCAATAATAAGTCGGTCCAATTCATCAACTTATTTCTAAAACCTTAATTTCTATTCAATATAAACTAATTCATTACTTTTAGAAGATTTATTTTTATTCTTATTATTTTATCACTATTTCTAAATTAGAGATCTTTGTGAGACTCTCCTTGAGTTATCTTTTCAGAAATAATTCCATCTCAGTTTCTTCATTATATTCAATTTCACTATAACTTTCACAAGTGAATATTTCTTTATTCCCCTTTGATATTATAATTTTTTCATCAACAACTCTTAATATATCCACTTACTATACCACATCACTACTATTACTACTTTAATATTTAGATATGAAATTTCCTTTTTTGATTTTTGAAAATTTTTTCCACTTGAATTTAGAAGAAACCCCTGTTTTTTTAAAAATAATTGACCTCTTCTTAAAGAATCTCATTGGAACTTCTTCTAATTATCATTGAATCCATATTCATTTAACATAAGATAGTTTGTATAAAAAATGTCCAACTACTCCGAACCAAAATATTTTTGTGTAAGTTTAAATTTATTCCTTCACTTGCCTCTTCTAAAATTTATATAGAATAAAGAAATCATCCTATCAAACTTCTATCTCAAACCAAATTAGAATTAGAATAATAAATATATTCCTCATCAAACTTATTTATATGATTATCTATCTTTTCGGACTTAAAAGAGATTATTTTTTAGCCTTAAACTTCTTGTTGAGAACACATTATTTCCTCATCTCATAGGTATTGAGATTTATTTGAAAATAAATTAGAGGTAGTGATTCTATATCCTGATATTTAAGAGAAAATACTTTAGCATCAAAATTATATGGTAAGATATAAAGTATCTTCTTAATAACATTAGTGTCTTCTAATTTATCACCATACCTTATGATTTTACTCATAATATCATTAACTATTGTCAAGAATTCATCTATAGTTTTGTATTATTTCATTTTTAGATATTCATATCTCAATAACTAGATCTATAGCTTAACCTACTTCAACCTTTAATTTCATTCATATATATTTACATGTTTATCCCAAATGCCTTTGGTAGTCTTGATACCTCTCACTTTGAGAAATTCCTTCTCATATAATGATGATAATAAATCATTTCTAACATGAAAAAGATCATAAAAATTCATTTTATCCATTACTATTAAAGAAGTATTATCATCACTAGGTGGAAACAAATCAGTTTCAACCTCAAGAACTTAAAAACTAATTTGAAAATGATAAGGAAACACCATATCATTCTAGATGTTATAATCTTTTTCGTCAAAGGTGGTAATCACCTTAATATTCAAAAAATTATGATTATCCTTTAAATAAAACAGAATTCAGTGAAAAACACTTTGAATAGAGGGAAAATTCTTCTCAAAGTTCAACTATAAAATAACCAATGAGAAAAACCAGTCTTCAATACCACATGAAAATGCACCTATTGGATCAGTGATATATCTATAGGGGGTGAATTAGTAATTTTAGTTCTTTTATATATCTTTGGTGAAACAACCTTAGTCACCAATTAAAGAGAATATTAATAGGTATTTAATACACACACTCAAAATAAAGGGACAATATATTTACAAGAATCACCTATCATAATAAGGAGTCTAGTCTTTGGAATGACCAATATTCTTCCAAGATCAAACAACCCACTAGTTTCAACATGTAGTCATAATTAGTAGGTTTTATCCTTGAACACCTATTACATCAAGTCTACTAACTATGATAGTGCATCCCGAACCAAAATAACGATATGTAATTTGATATTAATTGGAATACATCCTTCCAAACATAGAATTTAATTATTAATGTAGTGATTATATTATTCTTCTTAAACTTTTAGAAATACATAAATTATATCTTTACTCTTTTCCAATATGAACAACCACTTGTCCTTCTTCAAAAACTATTCTTCCTACTTCTTCACAATATATACACTATAAAATTCTTCTCATTTCAAATTCTAATTCATCATATCATTTTCTATAATTTAAATTTAAATTTAAATTTTAGATTCAAACCTTCACCATCCTTTTTCATAATATACCTTTGGATATTTGTTTACAAGATCCATGTCATCTAATTTGAAATTTGTAGTTATTATAGATTTGAATAACCACCAAAGTACATAGATGAAACCAAGTAAAAAATTCTATTTGAAACCTTGCAAAAAAGCACTTTTATGATGTGGTCATAGGTATTACGTTGTATCCTATTGGTTTTTAGTGTTTTTCTCACAACTGACACATAAGGATGCAATGTAGTAAATGTGCTATAGTGTGGAGGTCTATAAATATCTAGATCCACTGAATCCAAAAAAACGTAACTCTTTGGCATCGTCTGTGAATTATGGTATGATTTTATTTAAATGCAATATATAAAATGAGATGCGACATGGAAGAAAATCTAGGAAACTCCTCTCTATAGTGTGGTATTCTCACAATGGCATAATCCATCATTAATTTTCTTGAATATGGAGTGGTAGAAGAGCTTTGGTGTGGAGGTAATGAATTCTCCAAAACATTTGAAATCCAACCTTTCATTATTTATGATGTTGACCTCCATTTCATCATGGATTTCTTAGATTTTCAAGAACCACAAAACCTCAAATCAACCTCATTTGCAGCATGGAAATGTATATTACAACATGGAAACTAATACTTTGTCCTGGTTAATTTCAATTTGGTGTGGTCCTATACTTAGTATATCCACCTTACAGTGTGACAGTAATGACTAAAATATATGACTTAATCTTTAAACAACTTCTATGATAAAGAACTAGCACTGTGGTGTGGAAATTCTTCCGTTTATCCAAAAAACATGCACCATGAAATCCATTCATGATATATAAACACTAATAAAATTTTATACAAAATAATTTTAGTTAAGTTATAATATTATTTATGTAATGAAAAAAATACAATATTCTCAATCATTTCATTTTTCACCAATTCTCCACCCTCAGAAAAACAAAACAACTATCTAATATCCTCTTAGGCTCAAAATCTAGTAAGATAAATATAAATATTATTATGATATATTTTTATGATAAATATAAATTTATTATACAGTAGGTTTAAAACATTTTTACCTAGAGGAAGTCTTAGGTAAGTGCTTTTGTCTCGATTTCACTTCATTGATATATGCTTTATATTATACACCAATTTTTATTTATATATTGTATATACTCCCTCTGAAAATTTTATATCATGAATGTATTTGTACTTATGGTATTTAAATTTTCCATTTCATGTTCTCTCTTTAATTAGGATCTTTATTTTAAAATGTACAAGGTTTTTCTTTAAAATCATTATTTTAAAAGTTTTGAACTGTTTTACCCAACTTTTTTTCTTAGATGTAAATTTTTTCATATTTTTTAAAAACGTTTTCATCTATTTTTCAAATATTTTTAAGTTCATTTTTACTATATTTAAATTTATTTTAAATGGTTTAAAAAGAACCTTATTAATGTTTTCCATATGGGTTACAATTGAGATTCTTTAGAAACATATGAAAAGAATATTTTTTTTAACATTTACTGTATGTACACTTTTTACCTCCATAGTGAACATTAATTTTTATCAATATTCATATAAAAGTTTTCATGGTTTTTCAATGGAAGTAATATTTCCATTATTTTAGGAATTTTTCATTTTTTAAATATTCCAAAATTAGAGGATATTCCTTATTATTTCTTAAAGAATATTTATAATTATTTTCTAAAAGTATTTTTTATATTTATTAATATACTTTTATGAATATTTTGTTTCACTAGGGATATACCACCATCAAAATTCTTTCTCTGACTGACTTATGATGATTTTTTAAGGATTTTTTCATGAAATCCATTTCTTTTCAGGGGTTAACTAAGATATGATGAAATTATTATTTTCTGTGTTCTTATAGAACTCATATGTGTGGATTGCGGAGTCAAAAGCTATAATTTCTACTTTTTCTTTCCATATTTTTGAAAATCAAAAAAAAAATAACACTTTATTTTAATTCTATCTTACTAAATTTTTATATCCCTAGTGATTTATAATTTTTTTAGAAAACAAACATTTCCTCCTAATGAAGTAATTATTCTAATATAAAACAAATATAAAATTTTATTCTTTAATACAATCCATAAAACTAATGGTTTGTCTAGTACATTAAAATGACTAGTTTTTTAATCATTGGTTAGATCATTGTTCTGTATATCAGACTGAATGAATTTATAACTATTAGACTAAAAATAGTTCTGATCCATCAAACTAAACATTGTTCATTTCATCAGATTAAAAAAAATAGTATAATTCATTGGGATGTCTAAAGATTATGATTTGAGTAATTATAATTGTCTATATCAGACTAAATTTCTTATAATATTGTGATAGTGCTAAAAAAATGACATCCAATGGAAGTGTTTTTCATAGTTTTCAAGATAAAAACATCCGGGCACATTATAACCAACTCTGAGAATTATAAAATTATAGCCATTGGAGGAATACAATTAAATAGGAGGGAATTCTAGGATCTAGGATTTGATGCATTTTCAACTAAATTTGTTTAATAATTTTCTCTTCCCGAACATCTTGTTCTTATGATTTATAATTTCCTTTTGAGTTTTAGTTCTAAGGAATCCAAGTGAGGATTATAAATTCCATAGAATGTTTTTCTTTTATATTCATTATGTCCAATAAAGGTTATATTGAGGGTTTATGGGGATAGAAAGGTAGGTGAATCCAATCTTTGTATCAAGGGATTTTGGGGCTAGAAAGATATAGAGATACTAATCTTTTAGTTTAAGGGATTATGGGGGATTAGTATAGAGAGGCATTCCGATCATCATATCAAGGGATTTTCTACTGTGGAAAGATAGACCTTTACAATTAGGTGTAAAAATATGGATATATTAATTTAGGAATTATGAATTCCTTAAATATTAATGTTAAAGAGTAGAATTATTTTATAAATACTTTAAGTTATTCTTACTTTATTATAATATTTTGTTTTACTTATTTCTATATGTTTATAGTCTGTTGTGGATTTTATATTAGAAAGTTTTTTTACTAATATTTATAATAATCTATTTTATCAATGTGTCTATAATACTGATACCAAAATTGATGTATCAGATGATTTTAGGATCCGATATACACACTTTGATCCTCAGATGAGTTCTGATTATGATCTTTTCAACTAAAGTGGTTTTTTTGTCATAGTTTAAAATTTAAAACTATAATTCATGCCCTCTTGTATCCGTCATAAAATCTTTTGATCCAAAAAATTGGTATTAGGTAATGTTCTACTTCTATACTTTTTGTTTTTTTACTTTTGTCTATAAACTATTATTACACTAACATGTTTTGTGAATAAGAGTATCTATTGTGTATAATATGGCATGTTTACATGTTGGTACCCTTGAGAAAATCGCATATTTTTTATGGTGATAATTATTAATACCAGAGATATCAGATGAATAATTTTTTTATAAACATAGGAGTGGATAATTTTTCGATGCATACTAGTATTTATAAGATTCTATATAAGGATGTTACTACTTTTACAGATCAAGAGAAGTTGGGATATCGACTATATTATAGAATCAGAAACACTCTTAAATATTCTATGACTGAATATTTATATATTAATATTTATTCTGGTTAAGATACTAATAGAATTTGGGAGATGTTATAATAAAAATATTTTGGAACTTAGAATGTTTTTGAAACAAGAATAACTATGCTTTGTGATGATTACCAAGATTTTGATTTTCATCCTGGAGAGTTGATTGCTAAGATGCACCAAAGATTTATGAATATTATAAATAGTTTATAATATCTTGGAGAGAAAGTACTTGAATATAATATTTTAGATGATAAAATTATTGAGATCATAAAAAATGAATGGGAATCTAAAAAATACATTGTATGATATGAAAAGGATATAAAATCATAGTTCAGATGATCTTATTGAAACTCTTATGTAGTATGAATCTAGACCAAAAAGGGATGTCAGGAAAAAGAAAAAGAAAAATAGGTGAGTAACTTTTAAAACTGCATCTAATGTTCCTAAACAAGTTCAATCTATTGAAAATGTTTTTAAGTATTATAGAAAGAAGAAATTGGTTTTTCAGTATAAGAGTATTTCATTGGAAAATTTGAAAATGAGATTGCTAATCTAGAAAGAAGGTTGAAAATTATTATTGTAAAGAAATAACCTCAGTAAATATATAAGAAAATTCGCAGAGATAAAGGTGATAAGAAATATTCTATAGGGGTTATATGTTATTAGTGTAAGAAAATTAGGCATATAAGGCTTGATTTTCCTAAACTAAAAATGTAGTATAAGAATGAAAGAAATTTCAAAATGAATTAAAAAAATGAACTTCAGGAATGAAATAAATAAGATTATAAAAGATTTAGACACATGGAGTACTAGTTGTTTAGATAGTTCTTTTGAGGATTCATCAGACAATGGAAATCCAGTACAAAATAATATAAGGTAATATATAGAAATACCAAAGGTGACCAAATGTATCATGGATAAGGTAACTACTACTGAATATCTAACTAATCTTACTTTGAATGAAAATTGACCTGATATAAATTATGAGAATAATTATCCATCTTACAATGAACAATCTTTATCAATTTAAGAGTACACTACTTTACCATGTTTTGAAGAAGATTATATATTTTCAAAATTACATGAAAATAAAAATTGTAAAATTTCTAAAAAAATGATATTACTCAAGAAAAACTAGAAAATGAAAATTCTATAATTACTAATCTTACAATCGAGATGTTAGATCATTCCAAATATCTTTATAAATCTAATTTTAAAAAATATATCATTTAAAAATATATTTAGAAATATATTATTGAGAAAACTATTTGACAAAGTGGAATTGTAAAACTTAGTTCGAATACTAACATTAAAGAGGATAAAAACTTAGTTTTAAAACTAAAATATGAAATTTCTAGTTTGAAAATGTTTTTTTCTTATTTTACCTATAGAAAGTAAAAATTTGATAAAATATGTAAAAAAATTATTTCTCATCAAGATATTTCTATAATGGATTTTTCTAATAAAAAAATGTTTTTATTAATAACTACTTTGTTCAAAAAAGTGATCCATTTTCACTTAGTTTCAAAGTAGTGGACATTAGAATAACAAATGATATTTAAATAAATTTAATTATTTGGGATTTCATAAAACTTATTTTTTAGAAGAAAGTAAATTTTTTAAATGTAGTAATGTTGGTCAAATTTGGACGCCAAAGAATTTACTTTATGATAATACAGAACCCAAGAAGGTCTAGTTTCAGAATCACTATTGTTTTTGTTCATAGGAAAATAAATTATATTCCAATAACAAAAATATTTGGTTCATGGATAGTGGTTGTTCAACGGAAATTACTATCAACAAAAATTTATTAAATAAGATCATAAAGATAAAATGTGGAAAGTCTCTTTTAGAGAAAATTATCAAGGCAATCATTTTAGTATAACTTGGAAAATATTTAATTTCAAGTGTTTTATTTATTTTAGGACTTGAGAAAAACCTTATTAGATAATTTTAATTATGTGATGAGACTTATCTTCTAAAATTCAAGAAGGATAAATATATTTTTCATAGTTCAAAAGATGAATTTATCCTTTCTTTTTGTCAGAATAAGAATGGATATATATTAAACTTAGAGTACCTTAAGATCCAAGATCTACCTTGAAATATCTTGGTTGTGGAATAGAAGATTAGGACACTGTAATCTAAGAACATTAACTTTATTTTTTAAGAAAGGACAAGTGAAGGACCTATGAGAACTTAGGCTTGATATTTCTAAAGTCTGTGATCCCTGTCAATATAGCTAGAAACATAAGTTAATATTGAAATTTATTAGTGAAGTCTTAACTTATGATGCTTTAAAGTTATTTCACATGGACTTATTTGTTCCTATGAAAAATGTAATAATTGGTTGAAAATAATATATATATATATATTTTAGTTGATAACTATACTATATTTTCTTGGGTCTATTTTCTAGTAAAGTTGTTTGAAGCCTTTAGATTTTTTAAAAAATTTTCATCCAGAGTTAAAAATAAGAAAGAATCCCCTTGTTGACTATTCATAGTGATCATGGTGGATAATTTCTAAATTCTGAATTTGATTTTTTTTAGTAAAAAAGGTATTATACATAAATTTTTAACACTAAGAACATCACAAAAAATGGTGTTGTTGAAAGAAGAAATATAATTATTAAGGAGTTTACTTGAATGATGCTAAGTTAATGCTCAATTGATAAATTTTTTTGGGTTGAAGTAATTACCACTACCCGCTATACTATAAATATACTTTTAATAATACCTTTCATTAATAAAACTCTTTAAGAGTTTCATGTATAAAGAAAATCACAACTTTATTACTTCAATTTTTTTGGAAGAAAATTATTTTCTTATGAATACTAAAGATAACTTAATTAAATTTTCTCTAAAATCCTATAAAGGATTCTTTTGGTTATTCTACAATTATTAAGGCATATAAATTTTTTAATTAAAATACATGAACTATTGAGGAAACAATACATGTTAAATTTGATGATACCAATTATTTTGTTTTCAAACAACCTAAACCTACATCTTCAAATGTTATTTCAAAAAATGATTTTTAACCTATATTAGAAAGTTATTCTTATGAGAGAATAACTAAAGATTATAATTCTAAAGTTATACCTCAAGAATATATTCAACCTATTTTTGAAGAACGCAGTTTTGAAAATCAATGAAATCAGTTATTTCTTAAGATTCATCCTAGTGATAATATCATTTGTGTTGTAGATCAACCAGTTGGAACTAGTAGTTATTTGAGAAATGATATTTAATATCTAGAATTTTTATCTCAATTTAAACCCATGACTCATTATGTGGCTTTAGGTGGTGTGAATCAAATAAAATCCATGAATGATAAACTTAATGAATTTGAAAGGAACCATGTTTGGAATTTGGTTGAACAACCTAAATATACTTCTATAATTGGAGTAAAATGGGTATTTCAAAAAAAGTGTGATAAAAATGAAATAACTATTAGAAATAATGAAAGACATTTTGGTAAGGGTTATAATCAAATAGAGGGAATAGATTTTGAAGAAAATTATGATTCGGTAGTTGGAATTGAGACTATTTTTATACTTGTAATTTATACATAATTCACAAATTTCAATCTATTTAAAATGGATTTTAAGTGTTATTTTCTTAATAGATAAGTTCAAGAGGAAGTTTATGTAAAACAACCCATTGTTTTGAAAATAAAAACCATCCAGAAAATGTTTTTAAAGTTACTATAGAACTCTATGGATGTAAACAAGACCATATATCCTAGCATGATATGTTAACTTTTATTTTTGTTACAATTTTTTTTGTTAATGTAACTATATATCCAAATAATTTTATAGAATAATTTCATAAAAATATTATGATTTTAAAAATCTATGTTGAAGACATTATATTCAGACTGACTCAAAAGTTTTTAATAGATTTCTTTAAATATCTTATGATGTTTGAGTTTGAAATGAGTATGATGGATGAGTTAACATACAATTTAGGTTTTCAAATTTCACCAAAACCTGAAGGAAATTTTATATCTAAATATAATTGTATAAAATATATTCTTAATAAATTTCGTTATGACAACACTAAAAGTATTAGTTATAATATTAGAATCTAAAATAATTTAGACATTGATGAATCCGGGAAACCAGTTGATCAAAAGACTATTAGAGGCATGATTGTATGTTTAATTAACATCTTTTCATATGGATTTAATGTTTTCAGTATACTTATATACAAGATATCAAGAATATTCAAAATTTTCCCTTCTTAAATCTGTAAAAAAAGTTCATTATCTTAAGGGAACTATGTATTTAGGTTTATTTTACTCTTCTAGAAATGATTTTGAGTTAAAAGTTTTTCATATGCCAACTTTTTTTGGATGTATAATGGATATAAAAATTACTTCTGGAACATTCCATTTCTTAGGAAAGCTTTAGTTTCTTATTTCCGTAATAAACAACACTCAATAACACATTCGACTACTAAAGTTGAATATGTGGTATCGGTATGTCATTTTGATCTAGGGTTATGTATGAAATACACACTCACTTTGGCATGGGTTTTAATGAAACTCAAATATTGTGTGTCAACACAAGTTCCATTACCTTAGGTAAAAACCTTGTACATAACTCATGAGATAATTACAAAGATATAAGACACTATTTTTTTTTGATTACACACAAAAAGGAGTTATCATTTTACAATTCTTCGGGATACAAGAAAAAATTAACGATATTTTTACTAATCCCTTTAGTTTTAATAGATTTGAATATATTAAACAGGATATAGGAATGATCAATATCAAATGATTATTAATATCTATTTTATGTTTATTAATATAATTACATTAATTAACTCCTTCTCAAATTAATAGTACATATTATTTAGTTTTATAAAACCATTATAGTTTTTGGAATCAAAATACTTAACAAAATATTCTCACAAACAATATTATTTAGAAAAGTATTTCAGAATCACATTTTCTATCATTTTTTTGGAAATCATTTTGTTATAGAATAAATTAGATTCAACTTTTTTTTATAAAAAATAAGTATAATAGGTTACTCATATTACGAGAACATTTCATACTTCGAAAGGTATTCTTCTAATCTTTTTGTTTTCTACATATCCATTAATTTGTTTTATCCATTAAGTTTACATATTATTTTAGTTTTAAAAAATTTAGTTTTTATAGACATCAAAGTTTCTCTAATCATATTATTATTTACTCAAATAAAAAGTTTTCTTAAAAAAAATTAAGCATTCAGAATTAATTTTAAATCATTCATGGATTAAATCTCAATAGTTGGATCATAAAAGGGTTCTAAATATAAGATGTTAGATTTTATAGAATCCAAACCATCACCCATGTTCCTATATATAAGAGTTGGGTATCCATGTCCCACATCGAGTTTTCAGGATTCTTGTTCTCAAATCTCAGTGCCCCATATATTACTCAGTCCAATTGCCTTTCTATTCATCTGATCATAATATTATAGTTAGAGTTATGACACCAAATTTAGTATGATGGCCTCTAAATTAGGCATTTCAAAAAGACAAGTTATTAGAGAAATACTCATTGAAAGGTTATGTTATGAAAAGTATGATTCTATTTTTAAAAAGGTCATTACTTTTCCAGGACGGGATAGAAATTGATTTGAAAAAGAGGACTTTGAAAAACACTAACTAGAAATTTTTAGAGAGTTTTACTCATTAATAAAATTTGTTACAGATGAATATAAGGAAGGAATTGTTTTTAATTTATTTTGGGAAATTTTAAAATTATTTTATCAACAAGTTTCTGATCTTATTAATGTTCATTTTGAAGTGGAAGCATAACTATATTCACACATGCTTTCGAGAAATCTTGGATATTTTGATACGTCTAGAGAAAATGTCTTATAGTTTACTTCTTCATAATTTTTTTGAGAAGTATCTTATCTCACTCTAAATAATGGAGTTTTAATCTTATGGACATGAGGTTACTTAATACTGAGTAAGGCTGATAGGGATACCCTTAATGTTCTCAATAACTTTATATTATATTTTCCCATGAATATGAGGTTGATTAATTGGATCAAGGTTTTTTTCTTTTCAATTGAATAATCAATAAAGAATCTATGAATTAAAAGATTATAATGTTTCCATCCTTCATTAATAAAATTTCAGTGAACTATATTGACATTTTAGGGGTCAAGAATATAACTTATGACATGATAGAAAAGTTTTATCTCATTGGAGAGGAAACAATGGCTGAAATGAAGTTAATATTTAATTCTAAGCTGAATAAGTCTATGGAAAAGACAAAAAAATATACTTTCAAAGTTGAAATAGTTAAGTAAAAGGATGTACAAAAAGAAAAAAGAAAGGATAAATCCTCACCACAAAAAATATAAAAGAAATAAAAAGCTATGTCAGATAAAGATTTTAAAAAGATGATGGAACATAAGCCACAGAAAATCAAGTAGAGACTTCTTTTGGAATTGATAAGGCTAAAAATTATATTTAAAGATAAGAAAAATAGATGTGTTAAAGGAGGATAAAAATAATAAGAATCAAATGAAATTATTTTCTAATGTAAGGTGGATAAAAAGAATGTTAATGGTAGTTTATAGGGAATCTGAAGACCCACCTTTGTTAGTTTCTCCCTTATCTGTAGTAAAACTAGTTCCAATGTTCAAAACTTTTCCTCATTATGAATAAAATTTTTTTGATGGAAGTTTATATTTTATTGAAAATTTAGCAGTTACCTCAGTAATCCCAGTAGCAGTGAATGATGTAAAAGGAAAATACGTTGAATAAGTAGTCGTGGAAGTAGATCAAACAAACATATTAGTCAAAAAATTAGTTCCCACATCAGCTAAGAAGTCAAAGAAAAAGACTCCAAAATAATTTCATGAATTTGGAAAATGAGTATTGAGAACTGTAAAGTAGTTAGAAATATAATTTTAAGAATAATAATACGAAGAGAAAGAAACATAGGAATAAAAAAAGGAAGATGAAATATCATTAGAATCCTTATTGTCATGTACTTCTATATCAGCTGAGTTTAATAAAAACCAAGTGATAGCCGTTTCTATAAAAGTTCAGTCATCACTTAAAGAGGAAGTAATAGATATAATTTGACATAACAATTTTTTCAAAAAATCAATGAATGATTGAAAATTTGATGCTGAATAAGTTTTAGAAGAAGAAGATATGGTTGAAAAAAAGAAAAGTCAAATATTGGACCATAGAAACTACAAGTTTCAGATCTTTCATCAGAGTATTTTGACTATTCGACAAAAAAATATTGAAATAATATTTACTATATTTTCTAAACATTGAAACAATTAATTGTCTCAATAATTTTTTTTATAATATTGAATCTAGATACAAAAAACATAGAACTATCTGAATGAAACATCAGAATCATTGAAGATGCTGAATGAGACAGTCATCCAGAATGAGGCAAAAATAAAATCATACAAAATTAATTCAAATTCTCAATATAGAATATTTAATCAGATGGTGAAATAGTCAATACAAGTTGATTATGATTTTAAGGATCATTATGATCATATAGTGGACGTCAAGATAGTTTCTATTGACATTACTAATTCCTTCGACAAGTGGTCCTCACATATATCAGATAGACTAATGTTTGTTGAATAGTATATCGATATGATAGATAATAAATGTGAATAAATATTAGTTTTGAAATAAATTGTTCATAATATAGAAGAAAAAAATACCATAATACATTCTTTTTGAGGATAAGTTTCTCATTCTTAAGGAGGAAAATAAGAAAATAACTATTCTTGAAGAAGAAGTTGAAAGATTGAAGATAAATATTCATAGGCAATCAATCATGGAGGATATAATTGAAAATATATAATCTTTTTTTGCTAAATATAAGAAGGACCTTGATAAGGTGAAGAAAATAAATGTGACTATAAATATTTTATATAAGAAATAATGAATAAATTTCATAAACTCTTACTGTATCTTAAAAAGTTTGAATAAAATTTTCTTGAATGAAATTTTATCCAAATAATTTATGTATGAACATTTTCCAATTCCACCTGAATAAATTCTCTATATTTTATATTTTATGAATTTTTAATTCAATTTTTTTTATTTATTTTTTTCTGACATTTATTAGATTATATACATTACCTATTCCTTTTTATAAATAAAAAAGGGTGAGAGTTTGTTTAAAAAAGGAAGGAACATTTCTAGTAAGAGATTTTATTTAAAAGGGGAGAATTAGTTCCTAGTAAAAAATAATATAAATGGTTGAATCTATCTAAGGTAGAAGATTGATTAATGGGGAGAATCTGAACTTTTAACCTTACATCATTTGAAAGGAAGTCATAAACTACTGTGAGTTGAGATATGACAAGATATACTTTTTCAATGAATATTCTCTTTGATGTTCATAAAATTACAAGGGGTTGTAATTATTTCAATGTTAATTGTTTTTCACTTATAAGTGTTATGTTTTAAGATTTACAAAAAATTAGATATTTTTTAGTCAAAAGTTATACTTTTTAATTTTTCTTTCATTAGTTATTAAAATCACAAACACATCAACATTTTCTTATTACTATATTTTACTAACTTTTTACATCCCCTATTTTTTATATTTTTTTACCGAAAACATACATTTCCCCAGAATGAAGTAATGATTCTAAAATAAATTGAATATAAAATTTTATTCTTCAATACAATCCATTAGTTTAATGGCGTGTCTAGTACATTGGATTTAATTATGTTTAGGCCATTGGATATATATGTGTTCTATCTATCAGACTGACTGAAGTCATAACTGTCGCACTGAAAATAGTTCCATTCCATCAGAATAACATTATTTAGTTAATTAGGTTAACAAAAAACAGTATAGTCCGTATGACTATCTAAACACTATAATCAAAGTAACTAGAATTGTTTCTATTATATATAATTAATTATATCATTGTAATGGTGTTAAAAATGAAATTATATGGAAGCATTTTTCATACCAATGAAGAGAGGAACATTTGAGTCCATTACAACCGAATATAAAATTAAGGAATTATATCCGTTGGAGGAATGACTATAAATAAGAGTGAATTTGAGGAGATAAGAGATGATTTATTTATAACTCAACACGTCTATGATTTTTCTTTACCTCAAAATCTAATTGTTATGTGTTTTAATTTCCTAGAGAGTTTTATTTCTAAGTATTCTGAGTGAGGATTATAAATTCATTTGACTATTTTTGTTTTTTATTCAATGTATTTGATCAATGTTAGATCAAGGTCATATAGTGATAGGAATACATGTGAATCTGATATTTGGATCAAGGGATTCTGGTGTTAGGAATACAGAGAAATATCAATCTATCATATTAAGGGCTTCTAGGGGATTGGAATACTGAGACATTCCTATTATCATATTGAGGGACTTTCTCTCATGTAAAGACACATATTTATAATTAGGTATAAAAATATGGATACCTTAAGTCATGATTTGTGAATTCCTTTAATATCAAGGATAATGAGTGGGATTCTTTTATAAATATTGTAATCCATTCTTACATTATTATAAGAATTTGTTTTACTTGATTATACTAGTTGAAATTATACTATTAATTTTATATTAGAAAGTTTATTTTAAAAATATTTCTAATAAATTGTTTTATTGGTTTTTATGTAATACCTATAACTACTTTAATATATTACATTATTTCTAGATCTTTTGTAAACACTCTAATAATCAGAATAATTTTGACTCAGATCATTTTGACAAAAGAGGTTTTTTTTGTCATAGATTAATTTTTTAAACTACAATTTACCCCCCCTCTTATAGCCATTTCAAAATCTTACGATCCAACATGATGTCTGTGGGAAATGATTTATATTTACCTATGATGCATTGGTTAAGGATATATATATCATGAGATAATTATTATAAAAAAGTATTTTTCTCTCTATACTATTAGAATCAGGTAGTGATGCCAGCTCTATAATGTTATGAGAAACGAGTTGTGATGTCTAATATATTATATTATGATTTAATATACTGATATTTTTATACATTGTTACACCTATGTTATGATTTTATGACAAATTATTTTTGACTCAGTTGTAGTGGTACCCCATAATACCAAATATATTGGGGTGGTTGGGGTCTAAATCTCAGTCACTGCATTGTTTTTACCATATTTTATTTAGGGTGAAGCTAATGGGATGATGTCAAATGGGGATAAAATGATTGGAGGACCTCACCAGTGTGTAGGTGGGGTGTAGGAGGATCCCCAATCAATGGTGAGGGTGGTTGTGTTTAGGATGGTGTCACTAACACAATTTATTGGGAATGACGGTGATTCAATGGCTATGGAATAAGGCCTAGCCAGGTTAGGATGTGGTCTCCGTGGGTGGTGGTATGTGCATAGGTGTGTAGGAAATCGATCTTTGAAATAAGCATAAGAGAGCATAACTAGTATGAGTGGTAGTCTCCAATGGTGTCTATGGTGGAGAAACTATCAAAGGGGTGGTGATTCAAGGGATGGTGTAGGGCCTGTCTGGGTTAGAATATGGGCCATTATCTAATTGGGTCTGTGGGCAAGATATTATTGGAGCCTATGTGTTATATCCATAAGGGATAATAGGCCATTTATTATGGATTTATTCCATGTTCTTAGGTTTTATAATATATATTTATATTTATAATAAATAAAAATAGGGAAATAAGCCCATCCTATCTCTTTGTGGGGGGGGGGGATATGGGATGAGTTATTCCCTTGGGTGTGTGTGTGATTTTGTTTGGTTGTAATTATACCCCCAATATCTAATATATATATACAAATTATTACTAATATTTTTTACATAACTTATGATGTAAAAATCATTTCTACTGGGGGTTTGATTTTTATATACTATATTTATGTACCTCAATTATGTTCTCACACCTTTATGATAATTATATTCTCACTTATAATCTTCAATTATTATATCCCATGTTTACCATTACTGATCATCTGAGGTCACCTTTGATTATTCATCCATTCCCCTAGGTTACGAAGAGGGATATTAGGTATGATATTTCCAGAGGGGTACTATAAAAGAAAAAAATGTTTATGGTAAATATTAAACAATGTTCGTAAATAAGTTGATTATATATCTAGTTTCTAAAGAAACTAAACCTTTACAGTTCTTGAGTGTGTATTATTAAAATATGTAACAAATCATAATATAAAATGGAGGATTATGTATGTATGTTATTATTGGGTTGTATTAGTTAGTATCAATGAAAATATGTAAAGAATATATTATTTGCACTAGATTTGGGATTGTGGGTCTCGATCATCATAGTTGGTATTAGAGTATATTTTTTTAGGTATTAGGTTATAAATAATAAGATAGTAAAACTTAAAAAAAACATAAGGTGAAAGCGATATATGATGAACCTAGAATTTCATCTATTGAAATAAGGTGTCATAATTTTGGATTTCTTATGAGGGATTTTTATTATATGATTACTTATTCTGACTAATGTTTATTAATACTAACACTAAGTTTTTAGTGTAATAAAGTTATAAGAACATCCAATGGAGAATTGTACAATTATTAGGCACTTATGAACTTTAAATGTCATATTTTTATAGGGTTATACCCACCCATTTATATCTAGAGAATTTAATAATGGTATCAGATTACCACCTCAATTGTTAGATATTAACCTTTTTTTGAAAATATTTAATGGTATGATGATTCCATCTCTTGTATGTAGATCCTATATGATATAATTTTGTGGGATTTTGTTCCTATAAATATTATTATTATTTCTATATTCAGATTTAATGTGATTTTGGTAATGGATTGAATCTCTCTATATAGAGATCATATCAATTTTCATGTAGGGTAATTCAAAAAATTATATTTTGAATTAAGATATTATATTATATCACTGTGTGGATGAACATGAACTTACAATGAAAATTACTTCCATTATATGAATTTTACTACACATTCATGAGGGGTATTTATCTCAAATGGTTGGGGATAAACTCATCATTGAATATATGCATATTGTATGAGAATATGCTAATATATTTATTTAAAAGTTTCACAATCTTCCTTATAATATTGAAATTGGGTTTTAAATATAACTCATACCTACTGCTATACCCATTTTAATGAATCCCGATAGAATTTACACAATTGAGTTATACAAATTAAATTTGCAACTCTAGTAGAATCTAGAAAAGGGATTCATACACCCTAGTTATTCACCATGGGGTGTGCCTCTTTTTATTAAGAATAAATATGGGTTAATTCATATTTTAATTTATTATCAAGAAGTTAAAAAAATAAATATATTAATTAAGTATAATATACCCTAGATTTATGATATATTCGATCAACATAGAGGGGAACAATACTTGTCGAATGTGGATCTTTGATCAAGATAACATCAATTCAAGGTATTGAGTTAATATATAACAAATATAGTTTGTTGTATGAGGTATGGTGAGGCACACGAAGAAATAATTAATAAAATATTACATCATTTTAGATGGATATTCAATACATATCACAATAATAAAGTCTTAATAACCTTAAATGCTTAGTTCATTTTGAGACCAGATACATAAACAACATATTTACAAACAATCTTCCACATTTTCCAAAAAACATTCTTCTCACACAGTAACCTTAATGGATTATCATACTTAATAACATTATTCATAACTTAGGGAAAATGAAACATAAGATAGATTGAGCTCATATGATCAACAAGGGTAAACATGGGAAATAAAAATTGAAGATCACCAATGACCACAAGATATAATAATTCTATAAAAACATGATCATAACTTAGAAAAATCATTCATAATATATCCCAGATCATAATTAATGAGCTATGTCTTAAATTTTGGACATAAGAAAACATCAATCATAAGAGTGTGAGATTATCATTAATCAATCATGATTCATGAGAGCATATCATAAGAATAAGAATATGACATAAGATCCCGACATATATAAAAGTATAGAAAGTCATTTCCTTTATCAAGGATAACTTTCTTAGACCATCATAGTGGGAAGGGTCTAATAGTATATCAAGTTTACTCCCCATTCATAAAAACATTATAGACAAATTCTTATAGTGGATTGGGTTCACTCCTCATTACCATAAACATTGTGGATAGAGTATCATATTGGATTGGTTTCACTACTCATTCCATTTAATATCATCCCATGATATATCAAGCTTTACCCAATGCATTGGTGGGATATATAATTTTGGGACCACCCATCACATAATGATGACCATACATAAGTGTACGATGAGAAAATGAAGAATTTCACCTTTAAAATTCACTTAATGATCCGATATAATATACATGGGGATAGTGAAAAAATCTATAGAATACTTCATAAACCATCTAGATAAAGGAGGTTTATCGTGGAATAATAACTTATCTAATAAGGAACATTAACGAATGTTGACATAATTTAATTCTTTTTTAAGATAATTAGATAAATAAATTTGAGAAAAAATAAAAAATATCAGTTTTACTTTAAAAATCACAATTGATTAAAATAATTTGGTAAACCATTTTAAAACATGTAAAGTAGTCTTTATAAATAGTAATTCTCAAAATGATGAAAGAATGTGTTCATATGAAAAACATTAGAAAGGGTTAATTTTTTCAGAAAAACATGTGTGGGAAATTTTGAAACATTATTTTTACTTTTTTAAAGAAAATAGTAATAGTTGGAAATTACCTTAATTAATTATTTAATCATGGACAAGGATAACTATAAAATGAATGTGGACATAGAGGATGAATATTGTTGACTAAAAAAAAGAGTTTGGGTCAGTTTCAATTACAAGCATTATATCATGTAATTATTTTACCAAGGGGAAATAAATTGAAATAAGTATTATAAAACCTCAATAATAAAAATATAAGAATAATTTTTTTTTGGTTTTTAGAGATAAATTTCACACAATATTTCCCCAGATGGAAATTCATTCCAAAAAATATTGATTTGAAAATGAGATTGAAAAGAAAACCTTTCACCTTTGGAAACCTATGAATTAAAACCATGTGAAAGAGATAAAATTTGATAGATTATTTAATATGCATAATATTAATCAAAATTATCATAAAATAAATTCATGGTAATTATATACACAACAAAAAATTATCAGGGTGATGAATATTGAATATATTTTAATGAGATGAGGAAACCCTTACCTTTTTGTCCAAACATTCATGAAAGCTATTTAAACTATTGTATAATGAAAATAACTATATAAATAACTTATTTTGAAACCTTATTAATATCCTTTAACTTTTATATTACTCAATTATAATCATTCACCATACAAGTATTAGTTAGTTAATGATTATTTTCATCATCGGATGTTAGTAATTTTAATTGTTTCATGCATGTTTTGTAATAGTGATGTAAAAACCCTGTATTTAATAAAAATTTCATAATTAAAGGATTAAAATAAGTATTAAAATAATTATATTTAATTTATTTATGTATCTGCATTCAAATTTTATATAAATTATTGGATTGGTTCATAAGAATGGGATCCATGATGTGCTTTTTTTGGTAATTTACTAATATAAATGAATTACTTAATAATGATCATTAAATTTTTAGTCATAATTTTAGAACAATATTCATTAAATATACTATTCCTTAATATCATATATATTCCCAAATATATTTTAGAACCATCCATGTAGTGTGGTACTGAAAAATGAAACACATCATTCCATGGAGGTAGTAGTCTGCCTATACATAGAGATGATGTTTAAATTTTACATGGAGAGGAAAGAAGGTAGGAATTGATTTAAATTTCAAGAATATTAATAATTTTAAAAATATAATATTTAATCATTATATTCCATATTTTATACATCCATGTGTGATTGTTATTAAAAATAAAACACATCATTTATGGAGGTGGTAGTCCGTATGTACATATAAACGACGTTTTCATTATTCTAATGAGAAGGGAGGAAGATAGATAATTATTGTAAAATAAATATAATAACATTAATTACAAAAATTATGTTAAAGTAATTATATTATAATTATTATAGTAGGTTTAAAGGAGGAATATAAAGAATAAAATACAAGGGAGAGGGTGTTACTCTTGTTAAGGACTTGAATCTTCTCTCGAAGGACTTCACGAAAATAGAGTACTTAATATAAATTATTAGGACCATAGGTTTATAATTATGGATATGAATATTATAGAGGTAAAATTATTTGAGTTTTAAAGGAAATTTTATCAAGGATTGTGGATTGAATTGGGTGGAAGTTTCCTCCTTTTATAGGAAAAAAGAGAGCATTTTCTTTGGAAATGAGTGATAGGTAAGGGGTATGAATGGAATGGAATGAATGTTAGGTATGTTAGGTGAGTAAAAGTTTATGTGACATGTAGGTATGAATTTAAAAAATTAAAAAATGTCTTCTAAAATTTCTGTGTGACATGTAATCTTAACTTAATTCGAGCCACTTTAAATTAATCATTTTTCCTTTATTAATCTTGATTAAAATTTTACCATGATAATAATTTTTTAAATGAAAATATAAAATGATAATTTATAATAAATTATTACTTTATAATTATGAATATGTAATACATTTAATTTAATTCAATTAATATTATAAAATTAAATTTTAAAATAAAAAAGAGATATATAGAATTGTTTTTGTAAAAAAACAACTTTTAAAATATTAACTGTTATTATTATTATTTTCTAATAAATTACTAATTAATTTAGTGTAAATATATTTTTAATATAGAAAATATTTTTTATCCTCATTGGACCAAAATATATTTAGTTTTATTAAAATTAACATGAAAAGCACATAATTGTTTTTCAAAAATAAAATTTCATACCTAAAATAACATTATTAGTTATTCAGCTATACTAATTGAATTATATAAATTAATTAGTGTTAAAAATTACCTTTATTTTTATTTATTAATATATTTAATAGTGATTTCACTTATTTTTATTCTTTCTAATTCAAACTCTATATTATAATGGCTATAATTTATACTTATAATTCTATCTCAAAAAATGTATCACAGTTCATTTTGGTTTGGTGATGCATGTGAAAAAAGTTATCAAATGCATCATTTTTATTTTAGAAGAAAATATATTCTAAAATCACATGGTGTTACATATATAACTATTAATTTATAGTGATTCCATTCAGACTTACCAATTACCCCATTACCTTCATAGATCTATTGAATAGTGACTTTAGATAATACCTTGACCAAAAGAGGGTAGTATTTATTGATGAAATTATTATATATTCTGAGAGAAATGTAGAACATGAAGATTATTTTGGGGTTATGTTGAAAACCATGAGAAAATAAAAGATTTATTTCAATTTTTTACATGTGAATTTTGGCTAAATAGATTATCATTCTGGGGGAATATTATTACAAGAGAGGGTATATCTGTGGATCATTGAAAGAATGAAATTATTGGACAATGATCTATACCAAACACTATTATTGGGATATATAGTTTTCCTATATAGGTTGGATACTATCAATAATTTTTTGATAAATTTTTCAAGATATGAAATCCACTAAACAAGTTGACGTAGAAGTGATCCAAGTTCCTTTAAAAAAATAAATGTTAATAAAATTTCAAGGAGAAAAATGGAAGGTTTGTAATTTCACCAATTCTCACACTAAATTGTAGTGGAAAAGGTTTTGTGATATATAATTATGAATAAAAGAGGTACTGGTATTTTATTCTCTTAAAAAAATGACATTATGGTAGCATATTACTCATATTAATTGATGATTGAAGAGAAAAATTACCCAAATCCTGATTTGGATCTTGCAATATTATTTTTTACATTGAAAATATAGAGGAATTACCATTATGGTGAAATTAATGATGTATCTACTAATCATAAAATATTTAATTAAATATTAACATAAAAGGTCTTATTATGAACCAAAGGATATGGTTTTAGTCGATTAACGAATATGGATGCTTCATACATGACCACCAAAGGAAGGAAAACAAGGTGGTTGATGATATAAATTTTAAGAACCATGTTATATAGTCCATTATGAGAATTTCAAGAGATATACTACATATATATTTATAGAGGATGGGAATTGGAATCTTATAGGGAGTGTAGAAATCCTATCTTTCCTAATTAATATTTAACCACACATGTATGTGAAGATTAAGGAGTCATGAAAGGAGGACTTGTAACTTCAAAATAAGTTAAGGATTATTAAAAATTTCATAATTTTCCATGATGGGATGATACATTTTATAAACAATATATGTGTATATTTGATAAAATAATTGAAGAAGTAAATATTGAATGAATCACATATCTCCTCATTCACTATCCATACTCGAAGAAAAAATATGTATAGAGATCTCAAGGATCATTTATGGAATGAAAAAATGAAAATGGATATTGCAGAGTATGTATCTCATGCCTGGTATATCAATAGGTTATGGTTGGATGTTAAAAGTATATGGGGATTATATAATTATTACCCACACTTGTATATAAATGGGAAAATATAACCATGGATTTCATCACAGGTCTCACTAAAAAAATTTAAAGTTCATAATTACATTTGGGTTTTAGATAATCAGATCATAAAGTCAGTGCATTTAATTTCTATTAATGAAGATTTCATATTTGAACAGAATTCTAGGATATACATTAAAAATGTTGTAAGTTTTTATGGAATAACCATATCAATTGGATCTAATAAAGATTCAACGTTTACCATAAAATTTTGAGGGAAATATTTAGAAAGCATTGAATATGAATTTAAACCTTTTCACTCCACATCATCATCAAATATATTGTCATCATGAGTGGATTATTCAAAACCTAGAAGATATATTGAAATATTTCTCTATATATTTAAAAGGTGGTTGGGATCAAAAAATTCATCCAGTAAAATTTTATTATAAAAATATATTTCAATTGAGTATTTATTTACCTCATTATGAATACCTATATAGAAAGAATTATAGAACTCTAATATGATCAGATGAAGTTGGATAAGGAAAGCTATTAAGAGATGAGCTAGTTGAGTAAATGGTTGAGACAGTTAAGGTCATTCAGTATAATATTAGGGAATGTCAGAGTTGATATGAAATTCCTGATAACAATCATTAGTGAGATCTAGAGATCCTATATGGTGATAAGGTATTCATTATAATATCTCCTTGGATGAATATAAGGATATTTAGAAATAAGGGGATGCTAAGCCCCAAATATATTGGTCTCTATGAGATTCATGATCATATCAAGATAGTATCTTATCACCTGTAACTTGTTACAAACCTCTCCCATGTGTATTGTGTTTTCCACATATCTATTTTGTGAAAGTATATACCTTATCCTTCACATGTACTAAACTCATAAGTTATACATATAGAGCATGATCTTTCTTATGAGAAACAACTTGATGAGATTTAAGACGAAATAGACAAGGTTATATAAAATAAAACCACCCACTTAGTCAATGTTTTATAGATAAATTATATGTTTTTTGAAGCTATGTGGGAACCCATGTATGTAATGAGGTAGAAGTATCCACATTTGTTTTCATCACAGTAACATAATTTTGAGGGAGAAGTTATTGAAAGGGGGTAGATGGTAACACCCTAGGATTTTAGAATATATTATCTTCTAAAATAAAATTTATGTGTTCAATAGATTATGATGAACACAAAAACAAACATAAGTGAATAATTATTTACTTATAAATAGAATGAAAGACATTACTAGAAAATAAAACTGATAAATGAATGATAGTTTAAAATAAAAGGGGACAAATTCACTTAAGAAAATATAATTGATTCTAAAGAGACTTTTTTGAATAGTTATGTTGATTTTGACATTTTTGAAAAAATTAATTGTTTTAAGGAATTATAAAAATAAAAATTATTTATAAAATTGATGTAATAAATAAAAAATCAATTGAGTACATACGTGAAATGGCTATGTTGTGATATATAATTCTAGTATAATAATTATTGGTTAAATTGAAATGTTTTTTACAACCATTATTTTACTACATATATGTTTTATTGAGAAGTTAATTGATATTGTTTATAATATTAAACTTATTTAAAAATATATATTATACATGTAGAAAAATGAATGATAATTCATACATTGATTTTTAATTGGTTTAAAATGAATATAAATTAATTTGAAGGTAAAAAGAGATATTTTGTTGGGAAACTATTTTTATGTGTGAAATGTATTTTTATCTTAATTAATTAAATCTTTACCATTTTTCTATTTTTAATGAAAATTTTATAAAATTTATTTTAAAAAATAAATTAATATTCATCTAATTATATTTATCATGCAAAGCATGAGCATAAAATCATTTTTTCTTAAAGATATAATTTTTTTTCTAAAAATGGGTTTCTGTGTTTTGTGCATGGATATTAGAATTAATTTATGCCATATTTAAAAATTGAATATGAAAAATTGGATTGTATATTTTTAATAAAAATTTAAATTTTTTTTATGAGGTTAATTTCATTTTTATTCATAAGGAATGGTTAGCATTATAAATGTTAAGTCATCCTAGTAAGGGTTAAAATGGGTTAAACTCAGAGATGAGGCTTTGATTATCACATTAACCTTATATTTATTTGATTAATTGAGTGTATTTTGATCCACCATTATCTTATCATTGAAATTATTTTAAATTGGTGTCCCTCTCCTTGATAATTAAATTTATTATTTTTTAAAGTTCTTAATGTTTACAAGGGAGACACTCCCCAAACTTAAAATTGGACTCCTAATCTCCTCACTTATTAACAAACTTTTAGTACATTTTATCAACCAAGATATGACAAAATAAATTCCCAAAGACATTATCCATGACCTAGAGGCTTTGGTTTCACCGAAAGTTCACCTTATGAAGGCTTAAGGCATAATACAAATGAGGATAGTAAGGTAGATGTAATAATCTTAATAGAATTATTTCAATTTAATTTATTATTCAACATCCTCCAAATATTCTCTAATTACCTAAAAATAATGGAATATATATCATTATTACAATAATTGTTTATTATTTTTATCGAACATTAGTTATCTACCACATTTTTATTTAATTTAAAATTAAAACATCATTTTGGCGACCACCACCTTGAAGTGAAATATTTCATTTTTCATCACTACCTCACATAGATGTTTATTAATATGGATTAAATGAGTATATGTGATATTTATAACATAATTATTATTCTATAATGATAAATTATTACTCACCTCCCATTGTTTCCATCTATTAAAAAATGAAAACATTTCCAATGTGTATGTGTAGACTACCGCCTCTATAAAGAAATGTATTCCATTTTTCATCACTATCTTACATGGATGGTTGTAAAAGTGTATATAATAAATAAATATTATATTTAAGACATGATAATTATTTTTGGTATGATGAAACCGCAACTAGGTCATGAGGAATGAATAACTGAATCGAAAAATGAATAGAAAATAGAACATTGAAAGTTTAATTTTTATTCAAAAAGAACTTTTGAGGAAAAGTGAGAAAACAAAATAGTTTAATTAAAAGGGTTAGTTAACACAGTAATAAACCAAAAATAATTAAAAAAAAACCAAAATTATTGTAATTTCATACCATATATATCACCCATGGAAGTGTTTGTACCTTCATATCTAGATTTTATTTGACTAAATGTTTAAATTGGGTAGCCAGATTATCCCAATCTTGGATATATTCCTTTGTATTTTTCTTATTTTCATTGAATACCCATGCTAATATTTGGTCTTATTTACTTATCCAAGCCCTTTTATCTTCATTGACATCGACTTGTAGTATTGTTTCTAAGACTCTGTCCACCTCCCCCTTTGAATCCTTAATCTGTAATGATCCTGCTCATAGTTCTTCATTAGAATTTAAGATGAGATCAAGATGTTTTCCTTTTTATTTTTATTTTTCCCCATGTTCTTAGACTACCCCACTACCCTTCCTATGTTCCTTGGTGTCAGTTATCGTGTCCTTTTTATTTACACTTCAATTACTTCAACTCTTCTTGCATTCCTGGACTTGGTTCACTGTTACTTCGACCATCACCTTATTCCTTCTAGCAGACCTTGTTTCCATCAACTTAGGTAGTTGATTTTAAAAAAGAAAAATTATTAAATAGATTTAATTTATAACTAAGTGGTACATAGTAATATAAATATAGATATGTTATTTATATTATTGTATAATAAATATAAAATTATTATACAGGAGGATTAGAACATGTTCAACAAAATGAATTTTTTAGATAAGAGGTTTTCATCTCAATGTCACTTCATTGAGACATCCTTCTTATTAAAAACATATTTTAATTTATAAGGATTATATACTACCCATAAAAATATTATGTCTTGAAACAATTTATTTTCATGGTATTTAAAAGTTTCATTTCTAGTTATCAATTTCATGGGGTTCTGGATTTTAAAACTCACGTAAGGATTTATTTAAAATCATAGTTTTAAAAGTTTGAAAGTATTTTACAGAACTCATTCTCATCCATATCCATATTCTTAATATTATTTCATGAATTATCTTCTCTATTTTTTAAATATTTTTAATCATATTTTCCCCTATAATTATCATTATTTACAATGGTTTAAAAGGACTCTTTTTTAACTTTTTCCAAAAGAGTCACATTTAATTATCTTTAAAAAGGCATGGAAAATGTTTTTAACATTCACCACATGATCATATACTCCCAATTTTATGAACATTATTCTCTATCAAACTTCCTTAAAAATATTCCATTTTTAAATGAAAATCCTCTTTACATTATTCAATTAATTTTTTGTTTTCCATGAAAGTTACTAAAAGAAAAGGAAATTTCTTCTTATATTCCAAAGTATATTAAAAATAATATTATAAAATATTTTTCCATCTATTTCAACATCATTTATTTATTATTATGACTTATTTGTGGTATGACACCATCCACTTTATTTTCTGGGATATCTTATGATTATTTTTTGAAGAAATTATCATGAATCACATTTCTTTCTATAGGTTAAATAATATATGATAAAATTATGATTGTTTGAAAATTCATGTGGCAGTCATATGTATGGATGTAGATAGGTGAGGTCCAATATCACCCTATATTTCATTGGTGAATTTTATATATCTCATGATTTTTTTAATGAGTATTGATGCTCCATCCACTATGGGAGTCTATACATAATGCCCGTTCCACTAGGTTATGAGAATCAGGTTGTGATACCTTCCCTATTATTCTATGATATAAAATACTTATTTTGTGCCACACTCTTAGACCAATATTTTTCATTTACAAGTTATGATTTTTGAACCACTTGACTCATGTATTAAATTATTCCTAAGCTTTCTTCCATGACTTATGATGTATAAATTATTACTTTTGGGGGTAATATTTTCAAATTCCATGATAATTCACCTTAATTATGTTCACATATGCTTATTCTCATGTTTTGTTTCTATATGATCATTGATTTTTATCTCCCATGTTTACCCTTATTGAGCATCTAAAATTACCCCTTATTATGCTTCCATTTCCAAAGGTTATGAAGAACAAAAATATGTATGATAACTTTATAAGGGTACCTTATGAGAAGAATTTTTATTAGAAATATTATATATTGTTCATTAATAAGAAGATTATGAGTAGAGACCCAAAGCATGATGTACATAAACATTACATTACTTTTTGTGGAATACTTAATACATAACAAAAATAGACACCAAAGGGCCGTAATAGTTTTGTGTCTTTGGATACTCGGAACGTAATCTTGTAATCATGGTGAAAGATCTTCAACATCTCCCATAAAGATCTTCCCCAAAGAAAAAATATAAGGGGTGAGCTCAAATGCCCAGTAAGGTTAAGCATGGATAAAATAAAACAAATCATATACATTTGAACTTAAAAACATGAACATAATGTTTAAACATCAAAATATTGGGCAATGACATAAAACATGGTAGTACATAAGGTATAGATCATAAAGAAACATTAATCATGATAAAATAGCATGAGAAAAAAACATGTGATTGTGGCAACTATTAAGCACATGTTATGATTTCCATAGTAGCCAAGACATTGCTGCCAAGACCATATTAGTGGACAAAGTCCCTTACTGAACCGGGTTTACTTGTCGTTCTGGCCCTGTATTACGGAACCAGATTTACTTGTCATTCCAGCCATATCTATCTCATGAGATATAAATCTTTACCCAATACATTGGATGAAGATATAGGTCCCACCCATCCAATAATAAAATCATTCTTTCATGTTCCACAAAATCATTAATCATACATCGTAGCATAACCCATGTAATAGAATGAGATTCTTAATCATCATTCCATCATAACATAATCCATATAAAAAATGGATATCATTTCATCATAAGAAGAATCAAACTATGAAAGTTACCAGAATAATATGAAAAATTTATCTAAAGTAAATTCTTATTTCCTGATTCCAAAGAAGTATTTTATTTTGTCAAATTGAACATATAAACATGTCAAAAACTAGATTTAAAGTGAGTGCGCTATCAAAAGGCGTCAAAACTTCATTTTTTGAAAAATACTTATTTTACTCAAAAAATTTATTTTATTCTCATACCATGTTCTAGAAATTGTGTATGATGAATAATAATGTTATAAAATTCAAAATGTATTAAATAATTTTCATAATGGCTAGTCCATAAAAATATTATAAAAATATATCGTTGTTTAGTGAAACCCGGTATTGCATACAACACACGCTATCGAGGAAGGTCGCGATTGCGTGTAATGAACGACAAGTTAGGGTTTCTTGTTGTGAAATAATCCTTTTTTGTTTCGTATAAAAAAATCCAACCATATTTAATTTATACATTGAATATATATATACACTCAATGTTTCATAGAATAACTACTAACAAAATTGTGTGTAACATGATTCAAGAATAGTGTTGCGTATACTGCAAGCTAATACAGTGTTGCATATAGCGCAAGGTAATCTTGGTGTAGCGTAATACATAAGATATCAATGAAATTAAAAGAATATTTTTCATAAAATCTCAGGGTGTTACATTCTGCCCCCCTTAAAATGAATTTCACCCTTGAAATTCATAAGGGTTATAAATTGTTTACTACTTGAAAGTTTCTTTCATAGAAACCCACATCGTAAAAAGGAATGCTAAAACTTAACTTTAAATATGAACATTAGAAACAAAATGGATACCCAAATTAACTCATCACTTGGGTTCCCACATAGGAGAACATATGTGAAAATATGTATATGGAAGAGAAATATAACCATCAAGTTCTGATGGAGAGTGGTAGAGGACATGGCTATGAAAAATCCAACAATCAAAAAGCCATAAATTTGTGATGATATAAGGTACCATCTGATTTATCAGATATAAGGGAAATATGACAACATTTTTGGTTTTCAAGATCATTTCTCTAAAGTTGAAAAAAATGGAATTAGAAGAAATACTTTCTTGATTTTGGTACAATCTCACCGTTCGTCGTTCCTTGAATAATTTCCACTTGATCTCTTAAAGAAATGAAGTTGAATTTTTCATCCGTGAAGTGTAAGCATATCATGCGATAGAATGATAGGTCATTCCATCTGTCTCAAACAAAACGTTAGAATAAGTCCATCTATAGTGAGATTAATCATATATAGTTCTTAAAATGGACTTATACTTCATATATCATACCACTTAATAAATTAAAACTAATATATACTAACCAGGGAATTCTTATAGGCCAGTTGTATGAGATAAAGGCATGTTGCACTTTGGTTGTGGGTTCGATTCCCACAGCCTCGTCTGACGCGACGGGTTGTCGCCCGTTCTGCAGGTTGTCCCTTTTCTTAAACTACACTATTATAACATTCCATCAATAATATCAAAAAAAATTCTATCCTTAAACAATACTAACTTATGTTCAACATAATCCATTCCAATATTTAGTCTTATCCAAAATACTTCTTTCCAAACTCATAGTATAAAGAGAACGATTACTAAAAAGGTCATGTAACATGCATGTGAATACCATCATTTATCCCTCATATATCACAAGATATATCTTGTTGATTGCATCCCAAACATGTGAATACCTTAATCTTGTATTCTATTGAAAAATGAATACCCATTGAACCTTAGTGAAATCATGAATACTGTCAAAAATTAACTCTTTCCACATACCAAAATCCAAAAATTCTTTATAATCAAACCATGTTATAACTTTTTCCTTATATCAGTCATGTGCTCATTAATACAATCAAACATTTTATTTTCTCATTATCCCTTAATTATGCACATATCATCTTCTTTCCAAAAATATCTCAATCACTTTCCATGGTTATCGGTACCATAAAATTATTGAAAACCACAATAGACCAATACATAAATATTCCAATATTCCACGATATTATATACTACATTATTTAGGAATCTCATTACATAAACACTCAATCATTCAACCACATCGTTGTCATATTCAACATTGCCAATAGTGATCACATGTGACTTCCCTTTGTCATTTTCCTTAAGTGGTTGCTCATGTCGATCATTACTAACCCTTGGATTAGGGCATTGATTAGCATAATGCCCTATTTCCTTGCACTTGAAGCATTAAAGTGTTGGTGGTGCGTTCTCTGCAATCTTTTCTTTATTCACATCATTAGCAACCCCTTTTCCATTACTTCAACACTCAGCTGCTCGATGACCTTCTTTTCCACACTTAAAACATTTTCTATTCCCTTTAAGATAATCTCCACCATGCTTCTTTCCCCACTTTTAGCATAAAGAAACATTCATCTTCTTTTCACCATTGTTCTAAGATTTCTCATTGAATTACATCTTTAATTTTTTGTCAATACCATGAGATGGATATATAACACCAACTTCCAGTTCTACCTTCACAGAACAATGCACAATTTCTTCATAGCTACTGAAGTCTCTTATAGCTAATTCCCTTCGAAGACTTGGTTTTAAGCCACTGAAGAATCGATCATCTTTACTTTCAGGTTGGATGAAAAATCTAGATGCATACCTTGGAAGCCTTGTAAAATTCACTTCATATATACCGACAGACTCATCATCCTTTTGCTTAAGCTCAAGGAAATCCTTTTCCATCTTTGTTCAAAGAATAAAAGGGAAGTACTTATTGAAAAACATGTTCTTGAACTCGTTCCATTCTATGGATTCAATTTCATCTTGGGGACTTGTATTTTTAACTAGAGTCCACCACTGGTCTGCTTCACCTTCTAACCGGTAAACAACCAAAATGACTTTTTCATGCTCTAAACAACGAATTATTGAAAATATCTTTTCAATGGTACTAATCCATTTTTCAGCAACAAGTGGATCAGAAGACCCACTTAAAGAAGGTGGGTGTTGCCTCATGAAGGAATCAATAGAATATTGTTCCCTTCTCTGCTCATTTGGAAGTCCAGAATGATTCATAGCTTGTGTAAGTATATCAATAAGATTTTTCACTCCATCTCCCATAACATTGGTTTGTTCAGGAGGACAATCATTGCATTTCCCATTACATTGATCAACACAGTTCCTTCGGGTTCCAGCTATCGTCTAAAACCCAAAAAGAATAGTGAAAAAGGCAAAAATCATGCAAGGAAAACAACATAATAAAGGGGGGGGGGGGGTACCTTCAATATCTAACATCTTAGGTTTAATTCTAATATCATTTCCATAATTCTAGGACTATAACCTATACGTATACTTAACCTTAGGTACATCCCTAGACATACCTTAGAAATATCTCTAGGGATCTCACTAAAGTTTTCGCATCATAGTTTCCAAAGGTTAACTAAACCTTTCCTCGGATACCAACTATAGAGACCCAAAGCTTGAAGTACATACACATTACATTACTTTTTGAGGAATATTTAATACATAAAAAAAAAATAGACACCAAAGGACCGTAATAGTTTAGTGTCTTTGGAAACTCAGAACATAATCTTCTAATCATGGTGAAAGATCTTCAACATCTCCCATATAGATCTTCCCCTTTTGGTTTTCTTACCTAAAACCTTTATTTAAATCCAATGGAAAAGAAAACATATAAGGTGTGAGCTCAAATTCTCAGTAAGGGTATTCATGGATAAAATAAAACAAATCATATACATTTGAACTTAAAAACATGAACATAATGTTTAAACAACAAAATCTTGGGCAATAACAGAAAACATGGCAGTACATAAGGCATAGATCATAAATAAACATTAATCATGATCAAATATCATGGGAAAAAACATGTGATTGTGGAAAACACTAATAACATGTTATGATTTCAATAGTATCCAAGGCATTGCTACCAAGACCATCTTAGTGGACAAAGTCCCTTACTGAATCATGTTTACTTGTCATTCCAACCCTGTATTACTGAACCAGAATTAGTTGTCGTTCTAGCCATGTCTATATCATGAGATATAAATCTTTACCCAATACATTGGAGGGAGATATAAGTCCCACCCATCTCATAATTAAATCATTCTTTTGTGTGCCACAAAATCATAAATCATACATCATAGCATAACCCATGTAATAGAATGTGATTCTTAATCATCATCCCATTATAACATAATCCATATAAAAAATGGATATCATTTCATCATAAGAAGAATAAAACTATGCAAATAATGGAGAAATTATACTTAAAACATAACATATTAAATAATGTCATTTTAGATGGAAAATAGTTTTGATAAAACACTTGAAATTAATTCTTGATGAAAATATCCTTTCTTCTTCAAAATCATTTTCTTTTCACAAAATGCCATGCAATTATAAAATAAATGTTTTTTGTTGAAAATAATCATGAAATATTTTATCAGAAGGTTCATTAAAATGAGGCATTATGAGACCGTAAAAATACTTTCATGCTGTATAAGTTAAAAATAACATTCTCCTCATACTTTTGTCGGAAAAGTCAAAAAGGACCTCGTATGGTAAACAAAAGAAAGATTCCTTCCATACGATGTGGTAAAAGAAAAAAAAGGGTAAAAATGACTTTAAACATACATGTAAGAAAATTAAACATTTTATGAAAACATTTTGAGAACATATGGACATGGATAATAAACATAACCCCAGTAAATACTTACAAATAAACAATCTCGGATAAGAATGAGATTGGAATAATTATCCCTTACAAAGATATTTTAGTAAATAAAATAGATCACTTATGTGTATTCACTATAAGGTCACATAAAAAAGTATAAATACATGATAAGATATAAAAATTCATTTCTCAAATAATCAAAGAACAACAAAAACAATAAAGAGAAGATCAACCCAAAGAACGAAAATTGGGTTAAGAAGTTCCCTTACCACGTGTCCAACATGACGTGATCGTTCTTTAATCTCCTGAATAATAAACCGAAGTTAATTTCTAATTTCTTAAGAACTTTTTTCAAGTTTACTATTCATTTTATATTACTTATTACCATGTTATAAACATTATGTAACAATTTTAGTTAATAACGTTCGTTTTGTCGATATTTGGTACTTAAGTCAAAAATAGACTTCTTATAATTACTTGTTGTTCATGTGGTCAGTGGTTCATTATATCCAGAATGATATTAATAATTTATATATCATATATATCATATATATCTAGCATATACATGTATTTATAAAAGTACATAACATATGGAGGTAAGAAATGAAATGCACCGTTCATGGAGACAGTAAGCCGTACGTACGCATGAACGCTACTCTCATTTCTATTTCTTATTTTAATGGAATTAAAACATAATGATACATAGGTATATTATATTTCAAGTATAATATCATATATAATATCATTAAATCCATCCTTTATACATCCCACATAAGGCATTAACGAATCACATCACTTTGAGGGGGCGGTATTCCGCACTTCCTCAAATGAGATTATCGTATTTACCCACTATGGAAATCATAAAGGCTTGATATAATTGGGAAGTAAAGAAGCATAAGGAAATCATAAACATAATATATATCATATATAAATATAGTGCCATCATAATGGCCACCATGATAGGAGGTAGGAGAAAATTGAACAATCATCGTTTCGTGAGGCGTTAGTTTGCCATCCACAAGAACATTATGTTCTTCATCTATTAGATGGAGGTGTGTGTAAGTGTAGTTATAATAATTCTCCTAAAAACATCCTAGTATATTTTGGATACTGTTTTTGTTACAAAAGAAAGGATTAAAAAGATTTTAGGGGTTGGAGAAGTATAATAAAAGAAAACAATTTAAGAGAAACTGCTACCTTTAATTTGGGTAACTTCCTTTGGTTTGAACAAAAATGACTTATTGGAGTGCCTTATGCCTAAGGTAAGACTTCTAGTGGGAGGAGAGTGATGTAGGGAGCTTAATTGGGAAGAGGTTGGATGAGACAAATGGCTTGAGAGGTGTGTGGAATTGCATATAAGTGGTCTCCTTTTATAAGAGAGAGGATGGGCTCTTTAGGAAAGTATAAAAATATTATTTTATTATAAACTTTTCTTCGGTTTCAAGAGGTCCAAAACAAATTAATGTCGAATATAAGATGAATAATATTCGAAATAAAATCATCCAATAGGAATTGGACAGGTTTTGGATAATATTTTAATCATTATAATCTTATTTATTTAAATCATTTATTAAAGAGGTAAATACTGCATCATTATTATGTCATAAATAATTTAATTTATTTGATGTTTAAAAATTATATATAAATTATAATCATGTAGGAAATCTTTTCATATTTCCAATGAATTTTTATAGTCGAAAATATAATTTATATAACCCCTTATAAAATTTAATTACTAAAAGATTCTTGTTAAAGTCAAATTTGTCTTTACATTAAATTAATTAATCCAAATTGTCATTATCAATACCAAGTGGCTCAATGGGTCCCCAAATCGACCCAAGGACGCCCATGGTCATACTCTACTCATACAATAAGGTTAAGACAAGTTTCAACGTAATTTTAAATTATTATAATATTCTTTTAACCTTGAATTACCCTATTTACCTTTAACTGCAGTAAATACAAATTATAGTAGTTACTATTCATTATATCAAAAATAAATAAAAGCATCCTATTAACATAATTTGGACCCACTGATTCAAAATATGGAATCCATTTTTCAAAATTCAAAACACAGAAGTTGCAGTAATTAATTTAAAATTAATCCCATTGTTAAGCAAACGAGTTTTAAAAGTTAAAACATTACCAAAGATTGAAATGTTTTTACCTATGAATTCAATGTAAAATTAATTTTAATGACATACATTATATTTAATGGTAAAAATATATTATTTTTATACTTTAAAACCATATAATATTATAATTTAACCATATAAATTATTGCGATGAAAAAAGTTGTTTTTAATTAAAATATAGCGTGTTTTTACTATTCATCAAAATATGAAAGTTACCAAAATAATATGAAAAATTTATCCAAAGTAAATTTTTACTTCCTGATTCCAAAGAAGAATTTTAGTTTGTCAAATTTAACTTATAAATACATTAAAAACTATATTTAAAGTGAGTGCGCCATCAAAAGGCGACAAAACTACATTTTTTAAAAAATACTTATTTTACCCAAAAAATTTATTATATTCTCATACCATGTTCTAGAAAATGTGTATGATGAATAATAATTTTATAAAATAAAAAATGTATTTAATACTATTCATAATGGCTAGTCTATAATAATATTATAACAATATATCGTTGTTTAGTGAAACCCAGTATTGTGTACAACACACGCTATCGAGGAAGGTCGCGATTGCGTGTTGTGTAAGGCACCTTCGTTGTTTTGTATAACAGAATCCTACCATATTTTATTTATACATTGAATATATATATTTATATACACTCTATGTTGCTTAGAATAACTACTAACAAAATTTTGTGTAACATGATTCAAGAATAGTGTTGCGTATACTGCAAGCTAATACGGTGTTGCGTATAGCGCAAGGTAATCTTGGTGTAGCGTACAACATAAGACATCAATGAAATTAAAAGAATATTTTTCATAAAATCTCGGGGTGTTACATTATGTGTCTAGTCTCCAAATACACGAAACATTTATGGCTCTCGGCTGTGTATTATTGAGCGATGAAATGAATAATACTAAACAATTATGGACTATAATTATATGTTATTATTGGGTCACCTTAGTTTTTATCAAGTTTAATATTTCAAGAATAATTTTTCATTGCCAGATTTGGGAGTATTGGTATGGGGAATCTGAGCCATCATCATTGTATTTGGAATATAACACTATATGAATTTTAAATGAAAAGGATCCATAGTACCTTTCTCATATCCCAGATGAGGTCCAGACAAAATTTATCAAAGGTATTTATGTAGGAGATTTTTCCACTAACATCGACTAATAGTTCCATAATTTATTGATTGGAGTCCCAAAATTTAATATACTAAACTAAAATTTCTTTAACATTTTCCTCAAAGTTACACAAATTATTTTATGGGGAAAACTGTTGATGTTATCTTGGATATGTTAACCTAAAACTTTCATTTGAACTCTATGATAAATGAAAGTGTCTAATTGAGGGCCAGTCTAACACTTTCATTTATGGTTGTATTTTAAATCAAGTAATTCAAGGTGTCGTCTGACTTAATTTTTCCTTGAGGGATTTTTTTATCTTATTTGTAAATGTTATTTATTTTTTCCTTTAAATACTTATTAATATATTTTAAAATTTATATAAATAATTAACCATGTATTATATAAAACTTTATATATAATAACTATATTTTATTTCATATTTCATGCTTGTTAACTCATTTACTTTATTTCCATACATTTAATCACCACATAAAAATTTCATTGAATAAATTTTTAAATAACCCTGAAATTGAAAAAAATATAATAATACACAGTATTATCATGATATTTTAACTTTGGGTTGGTTTATAAAGTGGAAGATAAACCAGCCACTAACCCTAGGGGAATAAATCCTTAAGCCAATACCTATCTCCTGTTGTAGAATTTCACCTTTAACTCATGTATCTCCTTAGTTGGTTTGACCTCAAATTAGTCTAGAGCTATCTTCTACTTCCTAGAGATTCTTATTTTACATACGCTTACTCGCTAACATGTGAGAGGAACTAGGGGTTTAGGGTTACAAAAAATAAACAATAGACACACAAACCCATACATAATATTGAGAAAGGTATTATACATAGAACATTACATTTTAATTTGTAATATATTAATCACAAAAACCATGTAGTAAATAATTAAATAAAATAAAAACCCAATATATACATAGGTTGGTAAATCAGATTATCATCTAAAACATGCAATGAATATTCATTTAAACTTTCTGGAATTCATTTAATTTTTTAATTATTAAGATAAATTTATCAGAATAATAATTTATATTATTATTAACTAATTATTTAATTAGTTAATTATATTAATTATCTTTCCAAATGATCCTTGATATTCTCATATTCTATAATTTAAAATAAAATAAATAAGTAAATTTTAATTTAAAATTATTTAAGTACATGAAGTGTACTAGAGGTGGCATGACATGTACCCTCCTGTTTCTAATTAATCACATTTATAGAGTTTAACCATTACACGGTGTGTACTGTCACTTGATATGATTTATGAATAAAACTGTGTATAGTCCTTGTCATCAATTTTTTACTTATATGACATGTATTCATACCTAATGTGTCATGAAGTTACATGATGAGTTGTTTCATGGGATAATTTGTATAGTTTTCACAACCTGTATGACTATGTGATATGCCTTGAATATATAATGTATATACCACTGGCGATTCCAATGAAGTAAATGGAAGGTGAGATGACCATACACATCTTGTATGTGAAGAATTACATGTAAAATAATTTTTAAAGAATTTAATTCAACCTGACTACCTGAAGTTTTTCAGAGTGTAGTTTGATGGAAAAACCCGATCAAATAACATGTACACTAGCTACACAAAATGTAATTTATTTTTTCTTCAATTATTTAATTTATTACTCCTATTGACTCATATTAAATTACTATATTTGAATGTACTTTTCATGAGTTGTCATGAGTTACATTGCATGTATTGCCAGTAACACACTTCATATTTCATTTTTGTCCACCCACACTACATACCTTTGGACTCTGTATATATATCACACATATTATCATTGGTTTCATGAGATTTATAACCAACTACACATCATTTAATTCATGTGATGATGTTTTTATTGGATAGAGGTCAATACATGATTTTTTTTAACTACACGCTACTTACATTAACCTCATGACTTCCATAATTTATAAGGGAACACCATGTGGGGTTAGACAACATGTAAAATTGGTACACATCATGAAATCCATGAATTACTATGATTTAAATTATTGTCAAAACATTGTGTGTAAATAAACATTGTGTACCAACCCCACATGACATTTTTTAATTATTGTGACATGAACTTACGAGGTTGGCTAAGGGTACATAGTTTGTAATTTCCAGTTATATTCTTTTTGACCATGTATTATAGAAAAAATCCTCATCCCCACAAAATTAGATCTTTGAGAATTCTTAATTTATTATTTACAAGTTCTTGGTCATGAAAAATTTAAAAATTATGATATCTTTACATTTGTGTTAAATAATGAAAATCAAGAAATTAATACTAAAAAATAAATATATAAATCGATCAAAAAATAATAAAGAATTAAAAATTAATACGTAACTTTGTTTTGATATCACTTAAAGGTTCTGAGGTGAAGCATAAATGAGTAAACCCATGATAAAAAATGTTTTTAGATCATTTTCTTTAGATGAAATCCTCTCAACATGATGAAAAAACACCACATTCATCATATAGATCATCTCTTTATATATAATTTTTAATTAATTTAAAACAATAATTATCTCATCTTGATAATATTTTCATTGGTGTTGACCACTTTGGTCACTAATATTATATTTGAATCATTATTACAATGTAAGATTCCAAACTATAATTCCTCTTGAATTACATGCCCCATGAATCTTATAATTTCACCATTGGTGTTTCTGGTGATAGAATGGAGGAACCAAACATCTTGCGTTGTTTATCGATTCTCGAGAGAAGAAATTTTTCAGTTTTGAAATCATTATTCTCTTGTTCTCACAGTCTTGAGAGGTAGGGGTGGATTTTCTTCCATTTTTGAGATCATTATTTAGAAGTTCTCTACATGTATTTAAGGAAATTATTTGGGAGAATCCATTATGCACACAATTATCACTCTCCACTAAAATGATATAATTCAGATTATATACTAAGGATTAATAATTAATAACTATATATAGGAACTTAACTAATTTATTATCCTAACTAAACCCCAAGTCAAATCATAATAAAAATATTCTTATTATATTCTATGACATGCACTAACTATTGAACATTTAAATATCATTTATCAAGTAAATAAATTAATATTTATTTAAATGATATTAAATAAAATATATCATTTATATTGAGATCTTAACTCTTCCTATTAATCCTCATTGAAATTTATTAAATAATTAATAATAACAATTTTTTTAAATGAATATATATCTCTATATTATTTGTTTAATAAATAAATAAATAAAATATACAATAATTAGTGAATAATTATTTATTTAATGTTCAACTCACATATATTCTAAACATGAATAACTAGTGATTGAATTTATGTGATCAACCCAACAAGAAAAGATATTAAACCAAAATCCTAGAATAATATATTTTTTTGAAATATTAAATTTAAATAGAATTTAACTGATATTATTTATACACTAAGTGTGTGACCCTTTAATCCTCTTTTGTAGTGGCATTGAGAGAACTTTCATAAATCCTAATATCAATGTATAGAAATATGTCAATGATCATATAGAGAATAAAGTTGACGTTGCAATAAAAAAAACCACATATGAATAATTAATTTCTAATATAATTCCTTTGTCTTGATATCTCATCAGGAAGGATACATATATGTGTCATGAACCTATATTCTTTATTTATCTTTCTCTGGATACCTGAAACAATATCGTTATTAAAATTACATTTATATATATATAATTAGTTAGTTCAATTTCACTGAAAGGGTTATAGTTATCTTCATTCAATAACTTATACTGAATATATTCTTTCTTGACCATTTCAATTAATATAAAATCAAATAATATGTAGCCAACATATTCTACCTTTTAATGAGCATATATCATCATGGTTTTCATTAATGCATCAAAGTACCTGATTCATGATATAAATTAATAATAATAATAAGTATAAGATATAAAATAGATGTATGTAGATATGAATATAAAATGAAACATATAAAATGTTGAATTTTTATTGGTAAGTTTGTTCTTATAACCACCAGTATTGGAGTTACCAAGTGTGAAAATCCCTGAGAAGAAGCTTTGTTCTCTTAAAAGAATCCACTACCTGACTGTCAAAACATTATCTATATATTTTAAAATATATTTCATCAATACTATAATATATATGTTTAAGAATATTTTAATCTCATTTCCAGGTTCTCATTAAAGTTTGTGACTACAATAACTTTTCAATGAGATAAATATTCTAAAGACATTATCAAATTAATATTATACATAAGAACACTAATAAAGTGATAAGATATTTATTATTATTCTAGTAATTGAATGTAAAAAAGTGAGTTTGTTATAGGGAACTAAATAAAAAATATAAAAAACATATGATCATCAGTATACCATCAATCCTTGAACAGAATCAACATAACCAAGGCCCATGGTCCTTTACATTGAATTAGATAAGAGGAAACATAAGAAGGATAGAGGAGGAGAATAAGGATCACCTTATATCAAAATAAACATTTCCACAGAATAAAAAATTTTAAGGATCAATTATAGAGGCATATATGCGTAAATAATAAAACCCATGGATGATTAGGGTTTGGTAAAATTTTTAGGAAATAAAATGGATTCAATAAGCACCTTTAATTTGTATTTAAAACTCAAGGACACACAATCATGGTGTGATGCAGCATGTCACAATGTAACAAGTTTGAATCAAACACATTTCTAGAAATAATGAAACACTATCTATTATAAAAATCCATCAATAACCACATAAAGTTGATGATAATAAATAATATCATGGTAAACATCCATAAATCACAAAATAATCTTTAAACTTATCTCTCAACCTGATCAACCCCATAAAATATCCATGACGTAGAGCCTATAACCATGTTACAATTGAAAAAACCCAACCATACAAAGGAAAAAAATCAAGGAAAAAACCCCATGTTGTAACTCACTACCCCAATACACAACCACTTCTATCCTAAAATAACTTACCAAACCACAAAAACTCTACTCCTACAACCAATCAACCATAATTCAATGACCAAAGTCACAATGCAACACATAATCCCAGTTATAATGTTTTCTATACATACTATATTTCTTTACTATTCACCTCTATCTCAACCTTAAATGCCTCTAACTCCCCAAAACCCCAAATTTGGGGACTAAGAGAAATCTTGGGATCTACATGAAGTAATATATTTTTTAAGGATTAATTGCCAATAAAATTGAACATACTTAAGTTAAAGAAAAGAATTAAGAATATTTACTACGATGGAAAGTTAATTGATTATAAAATATATTTTGAAAACTAAATTTATTAACTTATCACAATAATATTGAAATTATAGTAGGATTAATTAAAATTTTGAGTGAAATTGATTCTTTATGGTGAATGTTGATGAATTTTAGCTCATAGATGATCAACCAATTACTTATTGAGATGTTTTTTAGAGTTTTAATTAAATTTACATTTTAGAGTCCATGAAATATGAAATTTTTGGATTTTTGTTTATTTTATACAAGGGATAAGTACCATATGGTATAAGTGGGGTTTTCAAGAAAACATTCACATTGATGGTGGAGTGTTTACCTATAAGGATATCTTGGTGTTGAATGTTTATAAACAAAATTCATTATATTGATTATAAATAAACACTCTCACTAGTAGTAATGAAAATGCATATTAGGTTTTCAATTTAAATAATATCTACTTATGATTATGATATTTACCAAATAGATATCTACCAAATATATATCATAAACCACTATCCTTAATGGAAATTTATTTAAGGATGAGAATTTGATACAAATAATTTTTTTAAGATATAAATAATGATTATAATGTTTTATTATTTCAATGACCCATTTATGTATTAAAATAGGTATGTCAGAGTTGGAATATCTAGTTTGATAATTCTATCAAACATTTTGGTTTCATTAAAAGAAAATATGATTATTGTTCAAATAAGTGGGCTTGTATGAGCACTGCTATATTTTCATGGTGCTATGTTGATGACATACTACTCATCAATGATATTATCACTACTTTAATATATAAAGTCTTAGATAAGGAAATTATTCTAAATGAAATACATGGGTGTAGTGGCCTATATTATATTTATAAAGGTATATAGAGATGGATCTAATAAGATTCTATATTTGAGTCATAATACAATTATTTAGAAATTACTAATATGTTTAGAATATTGAAATTCAACAATAGGTTTATACTAGTGTTTTATGACGACTTTAAACCCTCCCCTAATCTCTTTATCCCTGTAATTTACCTCTAATTGTGGAATTAAAGTGAGGTAGTGGTCATGATGGGTTTTTTATGTTAAAACTAGGAGGATGTGAGGTCAACTCATCCCATAATGGGGACTTATTGTCCAGTTTGATACTCTCTCATAGAAGTAAGATGTGTTATTCAAATATTTATCGATAAAAATACTAGTTCTTTCTACATCAAATACAGACTTAGTAGGGTAAAAACCCATTATGAATGTGAGAAAATGATCAAGATAATTGAGTGAAGATTACATTAATAGAAATAATCATTCTCTCATAACATGGTGCATCCCATTATTTTTACATGAGTACGTATATATTTATGGTTTATCTATTATTTAAAGATACATAATAGGAAATTATATAATGTAGCACCATTTAATAAGGTGTAAAAAGGTTTAGACTGTACACTTATATCATACACAATTTTTTTTTAGTTGGAACATCACTAGAGAGATTACATGTTAAACTAGAATGTAACGTCCTCTATGAAGAGTTAATTGTTAAAATAATGTTTTTACCATAGAATAATGAAATTATATATACTTTGAATATATATATATAAAAAGGGTATTGATGTATACTTATCACAAGAAAATTTTTTAATATATTGTTTCTCCACTAAGGGGTTGGATCATTATCAATTGGATTGATGTTTTTATAAGTTTTAAATAATGGATTTAAAGGTTTAATGGATGATCACCACTAAGTTTAAGTATTAATTGTCTCATAACTAGTAAATTTAAGGATTTACAGGCTTATTTAAATTAAATGGATCCTCACTGATGATTTTATGGGTTTATTGGCACTTAAACTATAGATTTAGGGATCTATCAAATCATCACTAGTATATTTAAGGGTTTATTGGATTGTCACTAGTAGGGATAGAGATCTATAAGATCTTCACCAATAGGCTATCTTATAAATAAATATTTTATAGATATATAATATTAATTCTTTATAACATCAAATAATAAGTCTATACCAATGTTTCATTCTATACATGAAGGATTAAAGGATCAAACTAGGGTTTATGATCTCCTAGGAAGATAAATTGTTTGTAGTGAGGTAAGAAGTACTACAATGTTGGGATTTTACCCATAAACGGGTCTTTATAAATATCCCCATGAGGGGAATAAAAAAACACATAGTTTTAGTTTATAACTTAATAACCATATGATAGGGAATATATTAAATTTAAATTTAATTTGACAAGAATTAAATTTGACCCTTTTATGATTGTGTAGTCAGGACCACCAGTGTGAATTTTAAGGTCATGCAACTTGGACTATTGTGTATTTTAGTATGTATTGTGATTAGGGTCATACGACTAGTACTATTCATGTATTTATGTTAAATTTCATACAACAAAGAAAACCAATGACTTATAGTTTAAGGTTATATTACTTGGAATATCAGTTTCATATAGTATACGGTTACATAACTAGGATTATTGGAAAAAATATACCTATAAATATTTTGGCATAGGGATTATGAATTAGTAGAACTTTTTTAGTTTATACTAGTAAATGATTCATGTGAATATGTAGTGAGATTAACTCAAAATGGTTTTTCATTTTGATTTACCTATTTTTTGGTAAATTGATTAGGGAAGGATGACTAGATACATGAGAAGTGTGAAATAGTGGGAGAAAATCTATGATTAAAACAAGAAAGAATACATTTCAATATACTCTCCCTATGTTTTTGTAATTTAACTAAGAGAATCTAGTATGTAAAATCCATATAATATGATTGGCATTTATATTATGTTGACCTAGTGTGTGTTGGATCTCAAGTTAAAAGGGGTAATTAGTAACAAAAAACATGAGAGGACAACATATCATAGTTGGAATGATATAAAATAAACATGAGATTTAGGTCCTATAGTTGAACTACAAGAGGGATTTGACCTCCTTAAGTGAAACAAAAAATTCTCCTTAGTATATAGATAATAGAAAAGGGTAGAGGAAATGTCACAAGGAGGAGATTTTTTCCTTTAATAAAGGTGCATATACCAATATGTGAATGTTTTTCTTCATTGTATATAAATTGAGACATATTCTAATAAATAAATTCATATTTAAAATATATACACATGTTACTTGATAAAGATATAAAAGTTTTATGTAAGTTAATGTTTTCTAAATAGTTTATATTTTGGAATTGTGCAAGAATTTAATGCTAACTTATTTCCATGTTCTGGTAATTACACAAGTACATATGTAGAATAAGAACATTGATAATTATATCCTTGGGATCCTTAGGAGTAATTATAGAATTTCAACTTACATCCAAGGGTCCTCAAGGATAGGTTCCATATAACACCCCAAGATTGAAAAAGAATAAAATTGGGTTTGATAGAGTATATAACCTGAAACAACAAGATTTGAAGATAATATGAAACCCCAAGACAATACGATATATATTTTTAAATAAATTCAACCTCACGATAACTTCCGATGCATGAAAAATCACTTTTAAATGAAATGTGACACTCCATTAAAATAATATCCTTCGAACATGAAATTTATAACACATTTTTAAGTTGGATGGTATTAGTAAGACTAAGTAAATTATGAAAATTATATGGTTTATAAATTTATAAAATAAATTCAGTGGTTATCTATTCATTAGAAATAAAATAAGAAACATTTGAATGATAAAGAAGTATTGTATAAAAAACTGTATTTTTTTAAAAGGTGGTTTAGTTATGTTTTGACCACATAATTTAAAATTAATTTTTAAAAACTTTAGAAAAATAATTTTAAAAAATAAAATTAACCTTTTAAATCATAATATAAAACTTTACTTAGGGTGGTATTTTTTTATTTTTTAGAAAATATTGATTTTGTAGTGAATAGTAAAAAATACTAATTTTTTGAAAAACTATTATTTATTTACAAATAAATTAAGTAATATAAAAGAAAATTACGATTTTAATTTGATTTAAAGTATCCAAATTTTTATTTAGTTATATTTAATCCAATTAATTACGTTTGGGTCACTTTTATACTATATTTTAGTATAAGTTTAATTTTGGGTTTCAAAACACATTTTTATGAAAACTTTTTTAAAATGCATAATGTTCCCAAATTTTAATTAATAATAATAAACAATAATGAGTAATTATTTTAATGATATTCATATATTATAAATATAAAAATTTATGTTTAAAATCATATAATCATTATTTATATTCATACAGTAATTATGGGATCATGTTTTCCCTAATAAATACATTTCTTGAAAATTGATTTTTCATCACATCTGTATTATTAATTTTAAATTAAATTATTCCATTTGTATGAATTTAATTTTAAAAAAATGGATTTCATATTTTAAATTAGAATAATTAATATTATAAACCTAAGCTCAATTTTTTAACCATTAATAATAATAAAAAAAGTAAAAATTAATTACCACGATTGAGGGAAAAATGGGTTTTCTAGTGGTTAAAATAAGAAGTTGAGGATTAAAAATGACATAAAACATGTCCAAAACCGATTTTTGGACATATTCAAACAATATAACCTCTAGGGATCATGAATTACCCATTTTGGAGGATTATTTCTTTATAAGAACATTTTTATCACTTTATCTTTTCAAAAACTAAATGTGTGTTCTCAATATTTACTTCACTTCATCTGATTATTTATGTATTGAAAAAATAATACAAGAAAAAATAAATAAATACAAGAAATATATGAAAAAATGATCATGGAGGCCTATTGTAGTGGAGGTTAAGTGAGTCCACTCTACTCAGGTTCACTCCCTCTAAAGGTAATGAAGTCAAGATACTAAAGAAATTATTGGAGTAGTATTGAACTATCATGGAATCCAAGAATTCCATAACCTTTTTTCCCTCAAATCACGTGCGTAATTTTTTTTGTTGATGAGCCACACACATCTTCTAATTATATATGAGATAGGCTAGGGAGTATTACTTGTGCCTTGCAAAGAGTCATGGAGAATATTGGAATCAGTTTCCATAGTTTTCAAGCTAATGTTTCTTTAACTGTAAAGGCGGATACCTATTAACATAGCCATTTATTCATATTCGAGATGTTTTCCAACACCAAAATGCATATAAAAGGTAGGGATAACTGAACCCATAACATTGTGAACCACACCTCTCCCCATATAACATCCATGCTATACGAACAATCAGTATTGAGTTTCCAACCCTCAAGATAAGGGTGCCAACACACCTTATGACCATGAATTCCATTGGGTATTGGGTGGAGATTATGGGAATCAAATATGAGTGATTTCAGGATGGGGGCGCTATCCCAGTTCTTTAACGAGTAGACTAGATTGAGCAATAGGGTTTTAGTGTGAGAAACTGGAGCATTTCCATAGTAGGATTTCCGTAACCATTTTATCTAACCAATACATTCTCAAATCACTTAATTATATAACTCACCACATTCTAGAAGAATTTTTTATTGGGTATCCCTCTTATGAAGGCTTTAGGTATAATCCTATATTGTCTCTTTAAAGAAGAGGTAAAATTATTAAATTTTTGTATTTGTTTTATTTCTTTTTCCAGCTCCTTGAAATCCTATTAAACTATTATAATATAATAAAAATAGTTTCATATATATAATGATATGTTATTATGTTAATTTTATAACCCATATGCATATCCAATTTCATTAAATGGGCAATTTAACCATCAACTGTGTGTACGGCGAACTACCGCCTCACGAACCAATGTAATTTGTTATCCATCACCACATTCCAAGGATGGATATAACAATTTATTTAACAAACACAAACACAACTATATATATATATATATATATGATATTCATGTCATTATTATACTTATTAAATTATTATATCACTTATACATTCTTACTTACCATTCCTCCGGGGGATGCGATAGTGGCCCTCATGTGTACGACATACTACCACCTCACGAGGTGATGTGATTTGTTTTTTTATGATTTACATAGTAGGTAGTAAGGTTAAATATAATGAATATTTTTGATATTAATGAACTAAATATACTTTTGAATTTTTTTAATAAATCTAAATTCTTATGTTCAAATTTGTTTGAAAATAATAATGTTGCTCATGCGTATGTGTGGTCCACCACAATCACATAGTGATGTGAAATTTTTTCATTTTATTTTTACATTTATGGTAATAAGGATGGATTTAATTAATATAAATAATATATATTAAATAATAACGAATCTTGAAAGGTGAATTTATATTTAATTTATTTTTGTTCCATCCATTGAGGAAAAATGGAAACAACATTCTTCTGTATGTACAACGTACTGTCTCCATGAATTGTGTAATCCATTTGCAATATCTATATTTTATAAATAACTATAAATACATATATAATTTATATATATGATACTTATATTATTTATTAAAAATTGAATATTATGGAATCATGATCAAATTAAAATGACTAAAATTACTGAACCAGAACATACGTGGAAAACAAAGCAATTATCACCAAAACAGTGATTTTGACAAATAATTGTTAATAAACGAGTGATAAAAGACTATAAGTAAATCATACATGGAATTAGATATATTATTAGGGTTATATAACAGATTTATAATAAACGTGTATTTATTATATAGGAGGTTGGAACATTTATGAAGGAAATTGGACTTGAGGTAAGGGTTTCTCGTCTCACTTTTACTTTCGTGAGATGCATGCCATATTCACCACCTAGTTATTTTTTGTGGTCAATATGATACCACTTTGATAAGTTATATTATGATTTATTTTATCTTCATGTTATTTAAATTCTCATTAATTATTATTATATATCACTTAATAAAGTATTTAATTTCTTTATAATATTGTTATTCATGAAATTTTCAAGTAATTGTACCATTTTCCCTCTCTTTGGTAACTTAAGTTATTGAAAAAATGTTTCTTAATGAAAATATGACTTAATTATTCTCTTTGATTGAAAATCCATTTTCTTCGAAAACAATATTTTCTAAAACTATTTTAATGCTTTTAACATTATTAATATAATTTATTAATGAAATTTTTACACATGTTTTACTTTTTATAATTTTTTTGAAAGAAATATTTTTATTTTTTTCCAAAAAAGGGAAGTTTGGATTTTATTGAAAAAGTGAAATGAATATTTGTTTTAACATACAAATAATGAATAGAATTTATCTCTATCATGAACACTAAACATTTTAATTTTTAATTTATAATTTTAAATAGTTATTTTCAAATAATATTTTTAAAATTATTTGGTGAAATTTTAGTTTTAAATATATGTTATAAGCGAAAAGAATATTTTCCTCAAGAATGTTTTTAATGGAATTTTTATGGTATTCATATTCATCAATGAAAACAATTCTTATTTTAATTATCCTCCATTGGGAATATGTTTTAGTTATACCATCCTTATTATTTTTCCATATGGTTTATTATCTTTTTTGTTGGGATGTACTATTTTGATACCATTGTCCATATTACTCTAAATAGTTTATAATTATGTTTATTGATTGGAGAAATTATTAACATTTTATATTCTTGTTTTCTTACTACGAATGTTTAAATTTATTATGTTTCACCCCTTTAATATGAGAAATGAATTGGAATTAGTAAGTAATACGAGGGTCTACCATATCCCCTCGATGCATGAGAAGGTCTCATGAGACAAACTAGCTTCGGTTTTTAGCTGAGGCCTTACCCATTTATCTAAGATGTATTGGAATGATTCCTTGATGGTATGGTTAATATTTCCAATATTATGTATTACCTAACTATGATATTAGACATTTATGTACATTTAATGATCTAATTAGTTAGAATATCCATGGAAAAGTGTAACATCCTTGATATTTGGAGCGGGCCGAAATCCCCCCCCCCCCATTTTGAATTTTCGGAATTAATGGGTATGCTAATTTGTTTTATCATTAATCAGAACATAATTACAACTTTTTAGTTAACCAAATACCTTGTTTTTAGTAATGTTTGAAGTATTTTATAGTTTCATTTGTGTTCATATGGTTTTTGGGTGTGTTAGAGGCTCAAAGGTCCTTTTTTGGAAGTAGCAGGTTTAGGAACACTGTTTGGGTAAACCGTACCACCTCTTATAGAAACATTAATACCCAATTTATTACTTCCAAATGGGTTTTCAAACCATGCGGGTTAGGGTGCATGTCTAGTCATGGAAGCATGTAGGTTTTTCATAGGTCTTTCACACAGTTTTTACATGAATTGGAAAACCATGCACAAGCCGCACAGGTAGTGCCATTTAGGAAGTACCTCAATATTGTAGCCCACATAGTTATCACATAATTTGGAAAAAAATGTGATCTAAACATTAATATATTTAAATAGGGGGATTTATGGTTTTTACCATATATTTATTTCTCCTTTTTCCTCTTCTTTCCCCTCCTTCTCCTTTTGTGGGTTGTGCAGTAGTAAGGATGAACTCTCCTTCACAACTCCTCTAAGAGTGTGATCCCCCTCCTTTATCTGATCTCTTTTTTGATCGCCGTCATGTGAATTATAATTGTATCGGTAAGTCTCTCCTCTTAATTTATTTACTTCTTTTTTCCCTCCTCATATGTACTACCAAATCTATTTGAGTCATTTTTCCCTAATTTCAGGGCATTCAACAAAAACACTGATTTCATTCAAATCAGTCAAAGTTAGAGGATAAAATCAGATGTGCAAACAACAATGACCCCAAGGTAGGTGGTGCATACTTTTATTTGATATTTCATGTGTGTTCATGGTGAAAATATTCTAGTGCATCATTGTTTCAATTGAGTAATCCCCCTCAATCCATATAGTTGGTTTGAAAATAATTAAGTTGGTTATATGAGATATTATTGGGCATGCCATAAACTTGTTATATGTGTGAGGCCAGGTTAGAGGCCTTTGACCACTTGGTAAGTTAGGTTGGGGGTGTTCTTTATATTAAATTTTACTATTATATTTAGTTTGAGTTGTTCAATTCAATTATATTAAATTGTTATTTAAATTCAAGTGAATTATATATATGAATTTTATTGTGATATACTAATGAGATCTATGGGATCATAATGGGCTTGGCCAGAGGTTAGAGATGGAAATGGCCCTCTGGAATTTTAGTGATGTGATCATCCTTATGGGATTGGATTACATTACTTAGGTGATGTGATCACCAGTTAGGTGACTCCGTCATTAGTTGAGGTTTCTAGTTTGTTAGGTCGAGGGAATGAACCATGATATTGGATTGTATGGCCATACGAATTGAGTGATGTGGTCATAGGGGCATGAGGTTTCAGGCTTAGTGTGTCTTACGTACTAATTTACGATTTCCACTCACTCGTATTGGCCACAGAACCATTTGGAGTTGTGTGCAGATACGTTGACTTAGTGATTAAGTTGTTTTGACCACTTGTGTGGGTAGAGGCTCCTAGTAGTTGCAGCATAGGAAAAATATTGGGGGTTGATTGTGGTAGAAATCCATATGGATGGTGAGGATCCATCAGATGACAACGTCGAGGTAGTTGGTTGGGGGTTAGGCTCTCTAAGCTTGCTGTCATTGGTCTATGATCATTTTAGAGGATGGGCATCACAATACCTTGGGATATTGGTTATTGAGATGACCATGGTTGTTATTTTAAGACAAACACTACTGTGACTCTAGACGTCAAGATTCAAGCTGAAGGGTGTTTTCAAGTAGGGGTCCAAGGGACAAGATACATTTGATTGGTTGTGCCTTTTGGATGGTAGTGATTAGACATGGGAAGAAGGTGTCATGATGCACATGGTTTCAAGTGACATTAGAGGTGGAACCTAAGGGTTCACTTGTGAATTTTTACATTAGGGATGCCTTGGCCCATGGGCTAAGGATCCTCTTCACTATGGCTTTCTAGTGTTAAATGAGGTGTGTGGAACCTTCATGGTGTCTTTTGAGCACCAGTAAAGTGTTAGTTTATTTATATTCTTGTACTAGTGTATTATTTATTTATTTTTCAAACCTTATTAATAAAAAATATAAGGTATACACAAGTTGGTGGTACCCTACTAGTAATCATTCTCAAACCCTACACAGGCCCTATTATACACATGTAGACATTATGATTTTGTGTTTAGGTAAAGTTTTGGGAACACGAGATAAATCTTAGTGGCTATTAGAATGGGATGAAATGTATGGTACTAATGGTCATGCCTTAACTATAGTTTAATTTTATATTTCCTTTCAGTTTTAACATGTTTGTATATATATATTCTAAAGGATGGAATTGGGTGACCATTTACTACTTATTGATATGTAAGACCTATATTAGATTCATATTTTTTTTCATATTCTATAAATATAATGTTGACTTGTTCATTTATTTTCTTCTGTTGTTGTTAGTTATTGCCTTTTCTATTGTATATTTTTTATTATTCTTTTACTATGAGAAGGTCTGATTTCAATATGTCATTCTTTTCTTCCGATGCAATATCCATTAGAACATTATTACATCATAACCATAGGGTATGATCTCCCCACCATTAATGTCTCTCACCCTCATTTTTAGTCACTATCCTTTGTTATATGGAGAGACATGCCTAAATCTAGTAGCCCTCCATCCTAGAGCATTGTTTGAAAGTGAAATCTAGGTTGGGGACGCTACAAATGGTATTAGACCAATTTTTGATTGGGAATTAGTAGAAGGGTTCGGTTGGATACTAATGGCACCAACTGTTTTTTATTATATTGGTATTAATGTTTGGGATATGGTAGGCAAGATATTAGGATGTTCTTAGAAATGAGTTTAAAGCTCGTGTTTGGGTGCTTGCATCCCCAGGAACGAGGGATGGACCAAGTTGTTAAGGGTGGGAATTACTATTCAATTTTGCTAACTTTATAGTTTATTTTATTTACACAATGAATTGATTACAGGGTAAATGAACTAGTAATTATTATGACTCATGATCGTTAGCCTAATGAGGTAAGGAAGAATATGGGAACCTTGGCTTGGTAAAGAAAGGTGTGTTTTCTATGCATGTTTACGATTTTGATTAGGCACATAGTATGTTTAATTATATATATTCATGTTCCTATGATAATAAATACCCTTTGAAATGTGATGTTCAATGTAATATATATGTGATTGGGCTTGGACCATATAAGAGAAAGTCGGCACTATTACACGGGGTGATGTTGATCACTAGGTTTTGTTATGTGGTTTTTGGTTTGTGGTAGCATGGTTTATTAATAAGGGTGATGCATAGGGAATATTTGATACATGGATTTGGTATGGGTGGGTAGGGAGGCCATGAGGCTAGGATTTAATGTGGAATGATTGCGATGGGGAAGGGTAAGGGTAGTGAGTTGAATATACCTTCTACTACTTTCCCTATATTTATTATATATATATATATATATATATATTATTTGGTATGTCTATCCATGTAATGGTATTCAGACGGTTTCCACCTAGACAGATCAGATGGAGCATCAGGCGAGTGATGACAGGGTGGCAAAGGTGCAAAATCAGGTTTAAACCCATGATGTTTAGGTTGATCATGAGATAGAGGCTTAGGCTTAGGAACATGTTATAGTGCAGGCATGAGAATAGCCAAATTTGATATATTTAGGGACATGTCTTGATGAGAATCTTAGAGAGATCCTGATACAAGTTATCCAGTGGATCAATAGGGGTGATCAGGGATAAAAGCCTTCCATGGAATATTTGAATTGGGAGTTCGAGTCACATCACCCACCACTTTTTGAGGGCGAGGGTGGTCTGCAGGTTGTTGATAAATGATCAATTCCATGAAGATGATTTTTGATCAGCTTGAGATGCCTCTGGGGAAGAGAAAGAAGTTGAGAACCTACATGATTATAGGACTGGATAAGAATTGGTGGGTTTTATAGGTTCAAGAAGGTTGGCATGAGAGAATTTCCTGGAAAGACTTTGAGGCTAGGTTCTTCATGATCATCATTATAGAGTTGTTGAGAGAAAAGAGATATCATGAATTATTGATCCTTCAATAGTGTGACATTTCCTAAGTGGACTATGAAGAAACATTCACCAAATTTTCTGACTTTTCACCTGATATAGTGACTGAAAAAATATCGAGGGTGAGTCATTTTGAGGATGGTCTATGTCTCACTATCCAGGTGCAGTTAAACATATTTAGGTTGGCCTCATTCAAAGAGGTGGTAAATTAGGTGCTCATAGATGAGGGAAATTTGATAGAGAGGTCATAATCAAGTATGGAATCGATGTTAGGTGATATCAATGGTGACACTTCAGATTTCAGGAAGTGTGTTTGGGATGAGTTCCAGCAGGGCAGTTAGTCCAATTACTTGAGGGTACCACCTAGGAGTGGATCCTCTATAGTTATATTCTAGTATAGGAAACTATGAATTGTTTGGACTCAGTGAGAGTAGCCTCCAAAGGAGCGTTGTTCATGTTGATGGGTCAGTAATTTTGAGAGGTTCTATAGGATTCTCTTTTGTACTACCGATAGTTAGGTACCATGGCAGACTCAAGGCTCTGAGATTGAACTTGGAGCAGTACCTGGTGATAGTAACTGAGTATCATTAACACATGCAGGTCATGGAAGAGATTGCAGAACCCAGTGGTGGGGTCAGTGGATGGTTTTTAATGTAGAACTGTTGGGAGGTTAGGCTTCAGGTAGTCATGATTCAGTCCAAGTACAAGCCATAGAGCTACATGGGTTAGATTAGACTAGTGAGCCAATGAAGGTTTGATGTACAATGTGGATGTGAACCGTGTTCCTTTTTTGTTTTATTTTGTCTTGGACTTTTGGGGCATGTCTGTTTTGGGTGTATGAGGTACAAGAGCAATATATATCGACTAACCAGATACTGGTAAGTAGGTTTTAATCAATTCAGATGCATTATATATATATATATATGAATGTATGAGGTGCGTGACACCGAGATTTATACATGAGCATTGTTGGATGTGTGATTATTGAGGTGAATTTTCATCGGGTCATCAAGTATATGTGGGTTAATAGAGGTGTGTTTTATTCTAGGAATCATTGTGATGCGATACTTGAATGAGGTGTGAGGAACCAAGACTTTTGAGATGTGATACCTCATTGGTTCCATGTGTGACACGGGCATGAGGCGAGAACCGATGTAGTGAAGGATTCAGATGGGTGTAGGCTATGAAATAGGAGAACCTTAGGAGATGTAGGAGTAGTGATGTGTCATTTTATGAAATTTTAGTCCTAGAATGTTTAAATAACCATAAGCTTGATTTGAGATTTGGGTGAGGTTGTGACCGGGGTTGGTCACTCCTTAGGTGGGGATCCCCCTTAAGTTAGTTTACCTATGCCCTTAGAATTGAGGTAGTCTAGGTTAATTTTTACCGGGATGAGTAAGTTTGGTACCATATTTGGGTTTTATTTTATAGCTTAGGGATGAATTATATTTAGGTGGGGAGATTGTAACATCCTAGGTGTTTGGAGTGGGATGAAATCCTCACCCATTTTGATTTTTTTTGGAATTGGTGGGTATGTCAATTTCTTTCTCATTCATCCGAACTTAATTTTAATTCTTATGTTAACCTAATACCTAGTTTTTATTGATGTTTGAAGGATTTGAAAGTTTCATGGGTGTTCAGAAAGGATTTAGGTGTACCAGAGGCCCTGTTTTGGAACTAGAAGGTCGAGGCGCATAGTTTGGGTAAACCATACAAACACTCAGAGAAATAGTACAACCCAAATTTGTACTGACATATGGTTTGGAAAATTGTGTGGGTTGGGGCACATGACCATTTTTGTAAGTATTTAGTTTTTGTAGAAGGATTTTATATGGCTTGCACACTATTTGGAAAACCGCATGCAAGCTGCATATGTAGTTCCATTTAGGAAGTTCCACAACACTGTATCCCACACAGTTCCCACACAGTTTAGAAAACTAGGCAAGCTAATTGTGTGGATCTTTATAATGGGGAATTTATAGTTTTTCTCTCCCTTCATTTCTACCTTTTCCATTTTCCCTCTCATCCCTCTTCCTTAATGGATCATGCATGGGAAAATAGGAACTCTCCTCCTCTCCTCTTAGAGTGCGACCTCCTCCTTCATATGATATCATTTTTAATTGTCATTATGCGCTTAGAACTATATCAGTGTGTCTCTCCTCTCCCTTGATTCATTTATTTTTTTTCTCTCACCTCATGGATTACTAAATTTGTTCAAGTGATTTTTTCATATTTTCAGGTCGTTCGATCAAAATTTCAATTTCTTCTAAATATATCAGAGTAAGAGAATAAGATTGGATGTGCCTATGTCTACAACTCCAAGGCAGGTGGTTCATACTTTTCTTTTTGATTTCACGAATGTTAGAGGTGAGTGGCTTTTTCAATAACATCGTTTCAACCATGAAAGAACCTTTAATTCTTATGGTTGGTTTTAAATTAATTAAATTGGAAATATGGGATTCCATTGGGTATTACCTCACTATGTTATATGTGCGAGGTCAGGTTAGTGGACGTTGACCACTTTTAATGTTAGTCTGGGGGTGTTCACTATATTAAATTTCTTTATTATGTCTATTTTGAGCTGTTCAATTCATTTATATTGAATTGTTAATTAAATTTAAGTGAATTATATATATGAATTTACTTGTGATATACTACTAAGATCTATGGTATCTGTTGACGCTCCTTTCCATCACAGAGTCTAACGACTGAAAAAAAAGAAATACCTTAGTCCAAAGTGATTCCTCCTTTGAAGAAACATCAAAAAATTGACAAAGGGATGAACAAGGAGAACATTTCCCATAAGTCGTGCAAGTTCCCTCATGGTCGCGCAAGTACACTTGCACACCGCCTAGTGGTTGTGCAAGTACTTGCGCGCCGCCTAGTGGTCGTGCAGGTATACTTGCGCACCGCCTCATGGTCGCCCATGTGACTTGCGCGACCTAAGTGATACCCGCCCGGTAACCGCCCGGGGTCTTCTCCTGCCTATAAATAGACCCCGTGGGGCCCCTATTCGGGATGATTTTTTCCAAAAACTCAGATTGAAGCTCCCAACGCCCAAGTCTCTTCTCAAAGCTTCCAGAACACTTCTAAGGTAATTTCTTACCTAGAACGGAAGATCTAAAGAGAGGGGGTAAGGCCTAAGTGTTGAAATGCATCAACACTTGCGTGCCTGACTGGCCAGCCCTTAAAGGAAGTGGCCACACGTGCGCGCCACCTTGATTTCTTCAATAGAACTTGTGCGTACCTTTTCTGGAAGAACCTCAAGTGGATTCTAAAGGGTTTAATAAAGAGTCGCTCAAGTATTTCAATGCTAGTTGAAAATCGCGCAAGTACACCATGTGTCGCGCCGGTATACCTGCGCGACCAATACTTGCGCGCCCACGCAGTACTTGCGCGCCTTCCAAGACTTGCGCGCCCCTTCCTTTTTGGGTGCCTTTCTTGCCCATTTCACCCCTCTTAAGCCATTTCGCCTTTCCTATTCACGATTCAGTCTTCAAGATACTCTTCAAAGCCATTTATGGCATGATTTCTTGATTTGACTTCCTTATTTGAAAGGAATTTTGTGGAATATATCTCAAAACATAGTGATTTATACATCTTTATGCCACCAAAGATTGAGAGTTCATTCATTCAACCTCATCCTTTAAGATGAGAAAATCCTTAACCTGGGTCTCCTTTTTAGGAATAATCCCCAGTTATAAGTCCTTTAATCTGGGCATCCTCCTCAGGAGTAAGCCCCAATCCTTAATTCCTTAACTTGGGCATCCTCCTCAGGAGTAAGCCCCAATCATAATCCTTTAATATGGGCATCTTTCTTAGGAGTAAGCCCCAAGTACTCTAATTTTGGGCATCCTTCTTAGGAGTAAGCCCCAATCTCAAATATGGGAATCCTTCTTAGGAGTAAGCCCCGAGTCCCTTAATTTGGGAATCCTTCTTAGGAGTAAGCCCCAATCTCAAATATGGGCATCCTCCTCAGGAGTAAGCCCCAAACCTTAATCCCTAACCTGGGTCTCCTTTTCAGGAATAAGACCCAGTCATAATCATGGGCTTCCTTTTCAGGAGTAAGCCCCAATCTCAAATATGGGCATCCTCCTCAGAAGTAAGCCCCAAACCTTAATCCCTAACCTGGATCTCCTTTTCAGGAATAAGACCCAGTCATAATCATGGGCTTCCTTTTCAGGAGTAAGCCCCAAGTCCCCTAACATGGGCCTCCTTTTCAGGAATAAGTCCCAGTCATAAATTTTGGGCTTCCTTTTCAGGAGTAAGCCCCAAGTCCCTTAATTTCTCTTAACCAGTCCTAATTTTCATTTGATCTGGGATTCCTTCTCAGGAGTAAAACCCAGTTATCAATCCTCTCCTAATTTGGGTTTCCTTTTCAGGAATAAGTCCCAAGTTAGAGTATTCAAATCTCTATGAAGCACATATACCTTTATGGACCCTATTCCTGGATTTTCTCCCTAAAAGTAAATCCTAAACCTTCATCTATCTGGGCAGTCATATATACATAAGCCCCAAAAACCATTTCTTATGATTGCATCTTTCATGGCACAATTGTCTAATTTTTACCAATACCTCTTGTTTCTCACACCGAGCATGACTCACGTGAGCTTAGAGTGTAAAAGTAATTATGACATCCTTCTTTGAGCCATCAATCATAAACGTCATACTCCCTTACTCGAACTACATGGGTTCTGATTCCTTTTCCAAAACAAAGGATACTTAGGTAGCCCATTTATGGGTTCGATCCCAACTCTGAAATAATCCATGTCCTTCTGAATGACAACAAACTTCAAGTGCCCCACTGAGTGGCTTTAAAACCAGCCTAGTCATCATAATGACCAAGAAACTTTTATATAAATGTTTTGACGGATACCATTGACCAAGAATCTCTAAATAGATATAGATGATTCTCTATTGATGAATAACCTCGAATACATATAAAATATTCTCTAAATTTCTTACATATTTAATCATTGATTGTTAAAACTAAAGGAAAGCTCATTTTATACTTGGTAATGTAATAAGGATTCACGAACATAACTTAAATCTATAAAGAGAGTCTTGGAGTAGACAATAATTCCCCTCAAAAAGGTGTGATGAGTCCAACCTCCCATCCTCTCGACCAATGCAAATTCCTAAGCCTCATCAGTCCACTAGATAATGAGCGCCTACCTTTGGAAAGTATGTCCAAACGGATGTGGAATCATTGGATGTTTCCGGTTCTACGAACAAACCTTCTAGAAACCGATCGGAACGTTTGAATCTCCCATCCAGGAGGTCATCCCAGAATTCCGTGCGAAACAAAAATGGTGAACCCGACGTGAATCCTTAACCAAGTTAAAGTGGTGTTTTACCTATTTGTTAAAGCCCCTATTTAAAAGTCAGTAAGAGGGCTAACAAAAACAATCATTGACATATGTGCTCATCCAAAAGGATGAAGTGGCTGAATTTTATCTTGATTACGTCTGTTATATCAAACAGGCACTCTTTTCCAAGATCTTCTGTATTTTCATAATGGCTGCTCTCAAATTCACATCTGTGAATACTGCTGCTGCAAATACCACTACTGCTATTCCTACTGGATCTTCATCTGCTCTGAGGATGAAATCACCTACTCAGCGTCTTCAACGCTGGGTATCGAATGCGCTGGTTAAGGAGTACCGTCAAAACGGTACCATTCCAACTCTGGAGGCTTCCCGATAGGCCCTCCAAGTAAATAACTCACACAGGTCGTCCGGACAACGACGACCAGTGATTAAGAGGCAGGCGGTGCTGACTACCATCTCCAACCGTTTCGGGTCATTATCCCCGGAACGCAATTTCCATTCGCTCCCTTACTCTGAGGAAGTGAATGAGCAGGTCCCTCAGGGCCTTAATTCAAAAAGACAGGAGTCCTTCCTGAGGGCTCCCATCAACAATCGCCGCTAGACTCGTGCGGTAGTGCGCCCTCAACATGATGAGGATACCAACTCCAGGCATTCAGCTCAGGTTCCTCGAACCCGAGCAGGCATGATGAACCGCCAAAGACGGAATCCGGTTAACAATGGGCAGTTTATCATCCCTGCCATCTCCGGAGAAGTCCACCAACCTAACTTGGTGGCGAACAATGAGCAGGCACACACACCTGCCCGTTTTAATTCCGCTGTCCAGCAGACTCATCTGGCAGCATCAAGCCAATCCCGCCAGGCAATTCCGGCGGAGTACTATAGGCAGGAACATACAACTGCTTATACATCACCAGTTAGTCAGTAGGCTCATCTGACTACATATGATGGATCTCGTCAACCGCGTTTGGAGAAGTGTAATCAGTAGGCATATACACCTGCTAATACTAATCAAGCCTACCAACAGTCTCGCTTGGTAGCGCACTGAGAAGTCAGTCGGAAAGCCACGATGACAAACAGGAGGCAGACTCAACTCTCTGCCTCCACACTTGAGTACTGTCAGGATTCACTGACAGGAAAAGGAGTATAGGAGCAGGCACATACACCTACTCCAAGCCCGGAATGGACGTATATCCCCGTTCCGGCGGTTGAAGTCACCAAACATATTTTATCAATGGTGAAAGAGCAGAAGCAAATTCCTGCTCATATTCTGGATACTTGCCAGTATATCATAACAAATTCGGAATCATCTCAGGGAAAGACACATAAATCTATCCCTAGCAGTGGAGTGACACATCAATGATTCACTCCGGAACAGACACACACATCTGTTCCAGTCCAAGAGGGTTATGGGGCATACTCCCCCATATCATATGGACAACCAAGTCAGGCACATACACCTGATTTGAGTGAAGATCGTCAGCCTAACCTGACCATCTTTCCTGATCAGGCACATACACCTGCTCAGAGTAACCACTTTCGTCAACAAGTGGTTTCCAAAGCGATTAAGAAGGCATCTTAGAAAAATATCCGCCCAGCACAGTCAGGAGATCAAAGGCCAATCTGCAACAAGGCCTTGCTCGATGATGGAGTTCTTGAAGCCCTCAGACATTTATCTGTTGGAACTCAAGATTCTACTCCCTCAGTTCCCGATAATGGGAACATTAATTCCAAAAGTCTTCAACAGACACTTTCTCATGAAGGCTTGCTTCGTGACAATTCGGTCAATCTTGAAGTTTCATCTTCAGATGAGAGCCACAGGAACCCTCTGTGTGGTCAAAAGACCAAGGAGCAAGATATCTCATCTTTTGCTGTAACCCATTATGGTGGTCCTCCCCATGATGATGAACTTCGCTGCGAAATTCCTCTCCGCAGTAGTGATTCACATTGCCTGGAAAATACACCAGTGGACAATGTAGTGCCGAGAAAGCCCTCTTATCTTGAGGCACTTGCAAATGCGAAACCAGTCATGTCTGATGCTTTATCGCTAAAAAGTGAAATACTTTCTCAATCATAAGATAGCCCAGGGTGTAGGTCATTCTCCGAACCACCCCTAAGTCATGCATCTTCTAGTTTGATCAATGATATCTCTACCAATCTTGTTGAATCTGATGAAGCAACAAGGAAACACCAACTCTGGTCAAAACAGGTAGAAGAATATTCATTTAATGATAAAGAGGAAATGCTGAACATGAGGAAAAAACTGGCAAAAGGTGAGGTACCAGTCATGTTTTGGCCTTTGGCTGACTCCCAGTACGACATTCCAAAGATGTTGACGGATGATGGAATCCATGATATTCGTCTCAACATATGGAAAACTCTTTGTCAATTGAAGAAGAAGGTATTATCTTATGATGAATATGAAAATCATCTTAAGATAATAGAAGGGCTACAACGTCAGATTGATTTGGCATCTTTATCAGTCTCTCGGTATCCGAAGGCTGAAAAGCAACAGAGAACCCTTCAACGTTCATGCCTTGGCGCACTAAGAAAATTGCGTCAGTTAATTGCCAATGCCCCATCTGGTGTTCATATTAGAGTATGGGGTGTTCACGGAGCACTACATTTCACAGTGCCTTCCAGTCAGCAAAGCCCGCCGAAAATGGTCTCATGCAATGTTATTGCCCATGGCCGGCCATAGTCAATGGGATTTGTTCATAATCAAAAGCTTTCTCAAGAATAGGCTTCAACTAGTTCCTCTCAAAATCAAGCATATAGAGAACAAATTGTTGAATTGCTCCTACATCAAGCAGGCGAGAATATTGCACAAGCCTCTCGTATGGAGAAAACACGTCATCAAATGACAGAAGTTTCGGAAATCATCCAACAGTCTGTTAAACCAGGCGATAAAAGTGGATACAGGCTAATGCATCCAGCTAATTTTCGAACTAAGGTTCGCAAGATCAAGAGAGATTTTAAGAAGATCTCATACATTGCATGTCAAGAGACACCCCAGCTTGTCAGACTGGGGACTTCTTTAACCCAACCCTCAGATTCAACAAATGGGATTCGAGGAGTTGAGCGGAAGCAGCAGGAACATCCCTAGTCCTCGAGACTGGGGACTCTTTCAAATCATCAATCCCCTTCTCAGATAATATCGGTCTTTTCTCGATTGGGGAAGAAGCCCCAAGAGGAACGAAGAGCCAAATTATCAGGAGATTCCCTCCAAGTTATAGCTCGTCAAGAAGCTCCTAAAAGATTAAATCAACAAAAGGCAATGTCTCATCAAAGACATGAAAGAAGACAATATCACAGAAATGTTGATAGAAGGGATGCGATGCATTATACATCAATCAATGTCATCAATGCCGTTGTTGATAATCCACCAGAGGAGACTCACTCAGGGGACTCAAATGAAGAGCGTCCTGCTCAAGAAAATGTACGCGCTGATACAAATGAAGAAGGTGTGCGTACACGAAGTCAAAGGATTACTCAGAACCTAGGTAATCCACTTCCCTCCCTCCAAAAGACATCCAACAAAGGGAGGGGAAAGAATCATGTTACATATCCTTCCTCTGGAGAAGGTCAATCACTCTCGTTAGAGCAAAGGTTTGCACAATAGGAGGAAGAAATGAAAGAATTAAGAAGGTTGAATGCAGAACTACTTCAGAGTAGTCTTCTTCTTAAGAATGCTGAAGTCCGACAACCGAAGGAATTTGTTGTAACTACTGAGATGGATCAGGAATATCCTCCTTTATCAGTACACCCTCAGAGGTCTAATCCTACGGGTCAAACGCAACAACGGTTGGCAGCACTACCATCAGTTGCAGCACCAACCACCACGTCTGTCCAAGCTCCATTCATTGCACCTACCCAAAACCAAGTTCAACCTGATGTTTCTCAAAATTTAATAACTACTATTGAGTCATTAATAGCTCGGTTAGAAACTATGGAAGGGAAACGGGCGCAAGTTCAACCTAAAAAGAAAGTTTACCCTGAATGGGTAGATTAAATTTCTCCTCCATCCAGTTTTGGAAACCCTGTTTTCCCTACTTTCAATGGATCAGGCGACCCTGAACAACATTTGACACATTACGTGTCTTGTTGTGATCCTATGATGGGAACTACAGAACAGCAAGAAGCAGTGAAACTCAGATGCTTCGTGCGAACCTTGCAAGGACCAGCTTTTGTCTGGTATACAAGCTTGCAATCCCGGTCAATCATAAGATGGGAGGATCTTCGGCAAAAATTCCTTCTTCAGTTCAGCTCAACTTTGACAAAAATGATAGTTTTCGATCTTACAAACTGCAAGCAAAGGGAGAATGAAAGATTCTCTGATTTCATTGCTCACTGGAAGGGATTAACATATTCATTGAGTTTAGAACTCCCTTAGGAAGAGCTGTTTCCAATCTGTGTGGAAAATTTGCATGATGAATTTCACACGCCATTGATCCCTGTGAAATACACAGGAGGGTTTCGAGACTTTACTTCAATCGCTCAGCAGATTGAAGATTCCCTTATACAGGCTAAGGTTAAATCTTGTGTAATTCCATCAGCTCCACGAAGGAGAATGGGTAAAGCAGAAACTGCTAAAGTTATGCTTAAACAAGCACCTGTACCTATTTCTACTTCAAAACCATCATCTTCTCGAAGGGCTGCACCTCTTGAATGCCAACAACAAAGGCCGTTTCGTCAAAATGATCAAAGAGATCAACAACGAAAACAATTTGATGATTTGAAGAGTTAAACATACTCTTTCCGAAGTGAGCAAGTTCCTGGTTACTTCATTTCATCTCTGGAAAATAATTTGGTTCAATTACCAGTGCCCAAGAGGCCAAACAAGGAAGGAGATGAAGACCGTCCCAATTATTATCCCTTTCATCAAATGTTGGGGCATCCCATCCAGGAGTGTTTTGTCTTTAAAGACCTCCTGCAAAAGATGGTCGACTTGGGACAAGTCAAGTTGAAAGGTTCTTCGACTCAGGTGGCATGTGTTAATGCTACAGTTCCAGAGGAAGAAGGTGAATGGAAAGAAGTCAAAAGCAGAAATACACAGAAGTATGATGATTGGATGGTCAGAAAGACAATCAATCGGACTCATGCCATTTTGCGAACACAATTAAAGAAACCAATTGTGTCTTCTACCATGAATATTGTGGTAAAACCCTCTTCATCAGAGGGAAAATCCTCAAAGAAACGTCTTGATTCAAAGAAGAAAAAAGAATCAGAAGAAGATGAGTATGTGTCAAAGACTAAATTGTCTTTGACTCTGGCAGACTTTATTCCATCTACTTCAAAGCCATGAGCACCACCCCATCAAACGGCACAGCCTAAACAGGCTAATCAGGCAGAGTCTTTATCAGACGAAGAGTTAATCTTCGGTTCTGTTAATATGATTCAATTAACAGATCCATATTCCAGTCTTGATGAGCCTGAATTCCCTATATCAAATAAGGGAATTCGAGGAAGTTCTAGAGGTTCATGATACAGGGGAAGACGTGGATCTTTCTGAAGCCACTACTCCAATTCTACCCCTGCTAACACTGTATATGCAGCAGAAACTCGTGGTAGAGCCCTTCAGCGGGCTCAAAAAGAACAAGCAAGTTCTTATGCCAATGACCAACTCAGTTTCGGCACAGTTATTTTGGAAGACCGATTAAAGGTTCCATCTTCTTTATCTCAGCAAGTAAATGGATCTAATCAGTCTAATCTTCCAAAACCAAAGATGTTGCCAACTTCAATACAAGATGCATCAGCTTCCAAAGCATCAGCTTCCAAGGTACCTGCTAAACCGCATATTCCTATTGGGAAACGCAGACCTCTAGATCAAAAGTATGATATATTGAAACACTTGGCCCAAGTACCAGCCAAGCTATCAATTTTTGATGCTTTGAATATGTCAAAAGATCTTTGGGAAGCATTCATCGAAGCTTTGTCAAGTTCTCATGAGTTTGGAGCTGAAATTACTGCAGCTGAAGTCTATCACATAGAGAATAATCCTGCAGAATTCCATGCAGTGATATGTTTTACTGATAAAGATGAAGATGATATTGTGCATGGGCACATAAAACCTTTGTACTTATCTGGAAAAGTCAATGGTGTAGATATTCGAAGAGCTTTCATTGACAATGGTTCAGGAGTCAACCTCATGCCCATTCGTACACTTCGTCGATTAGGCCTCACGGAATCTGATTTATCTCCTTCTACCAGGATGTTACAAGGATATGATAAAAATGAACAAGAACCACTGGGCGAAGTTACACTCAGAACTCAGTTTGGAGATCTTGTATCCAATTCGGATTTCATGATTGTTGATCAAGACTCAGCTATCAACGTCTTGCTTGGAAGTCCCTGGCTACATCAGCATGCAGCTATTTCTTCATCATACCATCAATGTCTCAAATACTTTTTCAATGGTCAAGTTGTAACATTGTATGGTGATAAGGCCCCGTTCAAGACATGTGAGTCTCAATACATTGAGGCGGACTTTTATCACATGAAGGGAAGAGAAAAATCTACAATGAAGGAAATTACCAAAGTTAATGCTCCATATGGTTGGAGAAAATTCCAATAAATCCATTTACACATGTGAGTACAGATTATGTGTTACCTATCAGTCAAATTGACAAAATAGGCCCAAATCAAAATACTCTTATGGAAAGATCCATAATGTCAATTACGGCAATCGAGCCAGACAACATGGGAGAAATTGGTAACCTACCAAACATTGATGAAAGCACAAGTGGTGACATTTTCATTTCATCTGCTGAAGTCCAACAAGTCTATACTTCTCCAATCAGGTCGGAAGAAGTTATAGCAACATCAGAGGTGAATAATGATGTCGATTCTCAATCCATCATCTCCTCTTTATTTCCCAAAGAAGACCCTTTATCATCAATAGGGTCGGAAATGGAATCTTCTTCTTCAAAATGTGAAAATTTTGACATCTCTTATGATCATGAGAATTTCGTTTTGTCATCTACTTTGCAAGTGGAAACGAAAGAAATAGTACGTGATGAAGATGAAGAGGACGATCTTAGAGATGCTCCTCCAGCATTTGAAGAAGGTATCTCTACCACTGTGGATGAACTCAGGGAAGTAAATCTGGGTACAAAGAAAGATCCACGCCCCAATTTAATTAGTGCGGCCATGACCCTTGAAGAGAAAGAGATGTATATTTCTTTTCTAAAGAAAAATAAAGATATTTTTGCTTGGAATTATACAGAAATGCATGGGCTTGATCCTGATGTTGCTACTCATCATTTTGGTTTACCAAAAGAACATCAAGGATTTAAGCAAGCCGCGAGAAGACCACACCCAACTTATGCTTCCAAAATTGAAGCTGAAGTGGATAAGCTGATCAAATATAACTTCATCAAAGAAGTTCAGTATCCCAAGTGGTTGGCTAATATTGTCCCTGTAAAGAAAAAGAACTGAAAAATTAGGATTTGCATCGATTTCAGATATCTTAATCGGTATTTCCCTAAAGATGATTTCCCAATTCTGATTACAAAACTCTTAATTGATGCGACAACTAGCTATGAAGTACTCTCTTTCCTAGATGGATATTTCGGATATAATCAGATCTGAATGGCCCCAGAAGATGAGGAATCTACAGCCTTCAGAGCTCCTCAAGGTGTGTTTTGTTACCGGGTGATGCCCTTTGGTTTAAAGAATGCAGGTGCAACATATCAATGCGCCATGCATCGTATCTTCAAACCTTTCTTATGGAAATTTGTTGAATGCTATGTAGACGATTTGGTGGTTAAATCCAAACAACGTTCTAATCACTTGGCTGATTTGGAAGTCATATTCCACAAGCTTTGACAACATAATTTGAAGATGAACCCCTTAAAATGTTCTTTTGGGGTAACCTCAGGAAGATTCCTCGGCTTTGTCGTACGCCATCGTGGTATTGAAGTCGATCTTGAGAAGACCAAATCAATCCTTGGTATGTCACCTCCTCAGAATTTGAAAGAATTAAGAGGACTTCAAGGACACTTAGCCTATATTCGGCGTTTCATCGCCAATTTGGCAGGCAAAAGTTTAACCTTTACCAAATTATTGAATAAAGGAGTCACTTACCAGTGGACTGAAGAATGTCAAGAAGCGTTTGATGTTCTCAAGAAATACCTCTTGAGTCCACTAGTACTCATGACACCTGTTGAAGGTAGACCACTTATCCTCTATGTGACAGCTCTAGAGCGATCATTGGGTGCCTTTATCGCTCAAAAGAATGATGCTGGGAATGAAAATATCTTTTACTATCTCAGTAGAACTATGCTTGAAGCAGAAACCCGGTATTCAAGTATTGAGAAGTGCTTCCTGGCATTAATCTTTGCAGTTCAGAAACTGAGACACTACCTGCAACATCACGAGGTCCAATTGGTATCTCACAATAATCCGCTCAAATTCATCTTTAGTCGTCCAATGCTTACAGGACGTCTAGCAAGGTGGGCAGTTATTTTGCAGCAGTTTGACATTCATTATGTATCTCAAAAGGCAATAAAGGGCCAAGCTCTGGCTGATTTCCTGACTGAACATCCTTCAGTGGAAGACACGTCTTCAGATATTGAACTCCCTGATGAGGAAGTTTTCTCTATTCAAGAGAATACTCAAACATGGGAAATGTATTTTGATGGTGTTTCCAGAAGTCCAACAGGGAAGAAAATGGAAAATCCTAAATTCAACAAAGTTGTTTTAGGAATTGTGCTCATTTCTCCGGATAAGGCAGTGTTACCTTATTTCTTTTTTATTGTGGGAAGGTGGTACCAATAATGAAGCCGAATACCAAGCTCTTATTATAGGCTTGGAGTTAGCGCTCCAAGCACAAGTGAATCACTTAAAGGTGAAAGGTGATTCAGACCTGGTAATCAAACAAGTCAATGGGGATTATGCCATCAGAAAAGAAGAATTAATTCCTTTGTATGATTACGTCAGAGAGTTAATGGCAGAATTCCCTTCAGAACCGACATTTTCTTATGTCCCAAGATCACAAAATGCTCAAGCTGATGCACTGGCTAATATAGCCACAGCTCCAGCAGATCCAAATCGGGACGAGACAACCATCAGTATTGCCCACCGTCATGCAATTTCACTTTATGTTCAAGCCAGAACAGAGGAAATTAATGAAATTAGTCCCATTCCTGAACCGTATGGTCATACTACAGGATGGATGTCACCTATCAGGGAATACCTTCAAAATGGAACACTTCCACCTGATAGAGCCGAGAAAGAACAAATCCGGTGACGAGTGGTCAATTTTACTCTTTATGATGGCCCAAACCACATAGAGAAAATTCTCTACAAACGTGGTTTTGATGGAGTTCTCTTCAGATTCATTGATGGTGAAGAGACAATGACTGTCATAAAAGAAGTGCATGCAGGAGTCTGTGGTGCCCACCAGTCTGGACATAGACTGTCTGATCAAATTCGAAGGCTTGGATACTTTTGGCCTTCAATGATACAAGATTGTGTTAATTTCACAAAGAAGTTTCATTCATGCCAAGTATATGCCAACTTCATTCATCAACCTCCAGAGTTGCTTCATACAGCTAAATACTCGTGGCCATTTGCCACATGGGGAATGGATGTGGTGGGACCTTACCCTTCAGCTACGGCCAAGCAGTTTAAGTACATTCTTACTGCTACTGATTTCTATTCCAAATGGGCAGAGGCAGTACCTCTCAAAGAAGTCAGTTCTAAATGTGTTGTTAGCTTCATCAAGTCTAACATCATTACTAGATTTTGTGTCCCTCATACCATATTGACGGACAACGGCACCAACTTCTGTTCTTCTGAGGTGAAGAAATTGTATCAAGAATACAACATTAAATCCAACCATTCATCTCGGTATCATGCGGCGGCCAATGTAAAAATAGAAGCCTTTAACAAGACTCTTTCAAATATACTGCAAAAGATGGTGGATAAATATAAGAGGTCATGGCCTGATAAACTCTTTCATGCTTTATGGGCTTATCGGACTACCACCCGCAATGCAACGCGGTCAACTCCATATTCGTTGGTATATGGAACAGAAGCAGTCTTGCCAATTGAAGTTCAATTGCCCTCACTCAGAGTAGCCATTTGCGATCAGTTACTTACAGTTGAGCAATCCCAAAAGTGATTGAATGAATTGGAGCAGTTAGATGAGAAAAGATTGTGCACTTTGCACCACTTGGAAATCTATCCGAATCGAATAGCACGAGCTTTTAACAAAAAAGTTCGTCTTCGTTCATTCAATCAGGGAGAATTGGTATTGGTTCTCAGAACACCAATGATACCAGGAAAGAAGCCTCCCAAGCTTGAACCAAAATGGGAAGGACCTTATTCAATACATAAGGTCTACTCCAATGGAGCTTATTCATTAATCTCAATGGATGGAGAACTCATCACGACTCCACCCAATGCTAGATTTCTGAAGAAATATTTTGTATAAATACAAAATATGGTCCCCAGAACCAAGATTCTTACAATTGGTTCATACAAGTCGTCCAACATGACGTTAAACTGTAGAAAAGTCCCTTTTTCGTCCAACATGACGTTAAACTGTAGAAAAGTCCCTTTTTCGTCCAACATGATGTTAAACTGTAGAAAAGTCCCTTTTTTCATCCAACATGATGTTAAACTGTAGAAAAGTCCCTTTTTCGTCCAACATGACGTTAAACTGTAGAAAAGTCCCTTTTTCGTCCAACATGACGTTAAACTGTAGAAAAGTCCCTTTTTTTGTCCAACATGACGTTAAACTGTAGAAAATTCCCTTTTTTTGTCCAACATGATGTTAAACTGTAGAAAAGTCCCTTTTTCGTCCAACATGACGTTAAACTGTAGAAAAGATCCCTTATTCATCCAACATGACATTAAACTGTAGAAAAGAAGATGTCCCCGCAACATGACACTAAACTGTGCAGCACCATTTCTTCCTTGCTATATGACGTTAAACTATACAGCAATGGTCCAGTATGACCTTAAACTGCAACTTCGTCCCACACGACGTTAAACTGTGAAAAAGTTCCCTAAACCATCTAGCATGACCTTAAACTGCATCATCCCTGGTCCATGTATATTACCATAAACTATTTGCAAGTCCCTTATGTCCAGCAAGACGTTAAACTGTGACGTCCTAACTACATGACGCTAAACTGTATAAAAGTCCCTTATGTCTGGAAAGACGTTAAACTATATAATCATCAATGGTCCTGTATGACCTTAAACTATTCACACTTTTGTCCAACATGACACTAAACTGTAGAAAAAATCCCCAATGCGTCCAACATGACGTTAAAATGATGCACTCTTCTATCCTCACTGCATGACATTAAAACTGCACAGTCCCCCTTTCATCCAATATGACTTTAAACTCTATTATTCCCATCGTCCTAACTACATGATGCTAAACTATAAAGAAAGTTCATAATATGTCCTACATGACATTAAACTGTATTTTGTCCCTGCTACATGACACTAAACTGTGCAGCACCAATTGTCCTAACTGCAAGACTTTAAACTGCATAGTCCCTTGATATGTCCTACATGACATTAAACTGTGCATCGTTAAGGTTGTTGTTACCTCTTGTTTCTCACACCGAGTATGACTCACGTGAGCTTAGAGCAAACCTCAACCATAACACTCTCTTTGGGCCGCTAACCATGTGTAAGTCCCAACAACATTTTTATTAGATCGTTGTCCCCAAGAACAACTTGATCATTAATTCATTCTTTAATTGAACTACACGGACTTTGATCCTTGCCCTCCAGGCTGGGTATGTAGGCAACCTCCCAGGGTTCAAGCCCAAAAACAATCTCTTCACATCGGTTCACCACCATCTCATATGATGTTGATTCGTGAAACCTCCCCTGGAATCAATATCCTTACATTGATTCACTTTCGTCCTTGTTATATGACGTTAAACTATGCAACACTTTTGTACGGTACGACAATAAACTACAATACACTTTGATTTCCTCATTTGAGAGATAAATATTATTGACATTGATTTTTCAGTCATGTTTTATTTCAAAAGACTACGTGCATGCATGGTAATACCTAAACTTTTTATCTCAGGTTAAACCATCATTTCACTAAAGTCCCCTTTCACCCTTCACATGTAAGAACCAAATTTGTACAAAGGGTAGTTCTAGAACTACGTGGGCTTGATTCCCATCCTTATGGGATATGTAGGAATGTTCGAGTATCCCTCGAATCCAGCCCCAAGTCTTTTGGGCCTAACCCCAAATTTCACTTTCAGTCCCTTAGATGAAAAGTCCTCATGAAAACACACACTGTGTATTCATTATTATGGTCCGAACTCTATGACCCTAAACTAAGATCTCTCATATTTTTGTCCTACACGACGTTAAACTGCATTTCAAGAACTACGTATGGCTTGATTATCATTCTTATGAGATACGTAATGAAGTCCAAAATTTCAATTCAGGACCCAGCCACAACATGATTATGGTTATCATTGACCTATGTATCTCTATATACATTAGACAATACCCATCTTTATGTGTTATAATCCTAACCTTAAATATTTTCAGATCTTCATAACCATTTTCATGACTTCTAGTCAAAAAAATGTCAAACTTCTGAGAATTATTTTGCTTGACTATGCAGCACGTGCCCATAGGTGGCCTTGCATAAATAGTCCACATAACAGACTTGTCAACCGAAAGATGCTATTTATTTGACCATGCAACCGATGCCCTTAGGTGGCCCTGCATATTTCAACCCCCTAATGGGTTTGTTAAATAATGGTAACTTCATTCTTGGGAAGAATGCCTCTTTTGTCCTTATTTGTCTTAAACAACAGTATGTAGGGATCCGCAAAAAATAGCCATCCTTAACATATTTGTCCCATATCCTTTTTCATGATCTGAAAGTATTCAAGTCTATGGTTTATTCTTCTTCCCTACGTTTGGGTTAGACCTTCGTAGGAGTGATATTCATCCAGTTCTTCGATAATCTTGTCTAAAAATATCTTCTCCATATTCAAGTACCTCTTTCCATACAACAAACTCTATACTTTAGAAAATTTGAATCTCCATAAACTTTCGCTGGCTTTTAGCACTAGGAAAGTAAATTTCTGATAGTTCTTTTGCCTGACTATGCAGCATGTGTCCATAGGTGTCCTTGCATAAAAATTCCACATAACAGACTTGTCAGCTGAAAGATGCTATTTATTTGACCATGCAGCCAATGCCCTTAGGTGGCCCTGCATAATTCAACCCCCTAACGGGTTTTGTTAAATAATAGTAACTTCATTCTTGGAAACTACTTCTTCTAATGCCTTTTAGCTCTTTTTCATATCATTCCTCAGATTTAAATATTCTTAAGTCATAGTTTACATTTTTTCCCTCATACTTGAAGATGGTAATATGTTTTCAGATGAATTTTCAAGGAATTGTGTCAATCTTAATCCATTTTGGTCCAAGCTATTTCGACCTTAAACATTAGCCCCTTTATGTCCGACATGCATGACTTTAAACTGCCAGATTTCTTGTTTTTCTTTTCACCTCAGAGTCAAATCCTCTTTTCTCTCCGGATCCAACTCTGAGGGGGGACTTTTGTTGATGCTCCTTTCCATCACAGAGAATAACAACTGAAAAAAAGGAAATACCTTAGTCCAAAGTAATTCATCATTTGAAGAAACATCAAAAAATCGACAAAGGGATGAACAAGGAGAACATTGCCCATAGGTCGCGCAAGTTCCCTCATGGTCGCGCAAGTACACTTGCGCGCCGCCTAGTGGTCGTGCAAGTACTTGCGCGCCGCCTAGTGGTCATGCAGGTATACTTGCGCGCCGCCTCATGGTCGCCCATGTGACTTGCGCGACCTAAGTGATAACCACCCGGTAACCGCCCGGGGTCTTCTCCTGCCTATAAATAGACCCTGTGGGCCCCCCATTCAGGAGGATTTTTTTCCAGAAACTCGGATTGAAGCTCCCGATGCCCAAGTCTCTTCTCAAAGCTTCCAGAACACTTCTAAGGTAATTTATTACCTAGAATGGAAGATCTAAAGAGAGGGAGTAAGGCCTAAGTGTTGAAATGAATCAACACTTGCGCGCCTGAGTGTCCAGCCCTTAAAGGAAGTGGCCACAGTTGCGCGCCGACTTGATTTCTTCAATAGAACTTGCGCGCCCCTTTTCTGGAAGAACCTCAAGAGGATTCTAAAGGGTTTAATAAAGAGTCACTCAAGTATTTCAATGCTGGTTGAAAATCGCGCATGTACACCATGTGTCGCGTAGGTATACCTGCGCGACCAATACTTGCGCGCCCACCACTACTGGAAAGATGATCTTTCCCAACACTTCTATACCAACGGTTTGTAAAAACCGTTGGTATAGCTACCATTTCCCAATGGTTCACCAAAACCGTTGGGAAAGCCATAGATTTCCCCACCTTTCCCAACGGTTTTCCAAAACATTGAGAAAGGGCCACTCTTTCCCAATGGTTTATGCTAAACCGTTGGGAAAGGGTGTGTTTTGAGCCTCTTTCCCAACGGTTCACCAAAACTGTTGGGAAAGAGTGACCTTTCCCAACGGTTCACCAAAACTGTTGGGAAAGGGTGTGTATTGAGCCTCTTTCTCAACGGTTCACCAAAACCGTTGGGAAAGAGTGAACTTTCCCAACGGTTCACCAAAACCGTTGGGAAAAAACACCCAAAACCTAAATAAACTCAACCCACCATAACCTATCCCAACGGTTTTCAAAACCGTTGGGATAGGTTCTTTAATTTTTTTCCAGATCTAGTAACTGAGAACATTATATAAATCAAAATTTTAAATAATTATGATAATACATATATATATTTATGAAATTATGTTTACAAAAGTGATTTTATATTAGTGGTTAAGTCGTTCGATTATAAACGAGGGGTCCTGGGATCAAATCCCAGCGGATGTTTTATTTTTGGAATTTATATACCAACGGTTTTTGTAAAACTGTTGGTATAGACCTATCCCAACGGCTTACTTGACTACGGTTCTCCAAACCGTTGGTATAGGCTATACCAACGGTTTGGAGGCCTATACCAACGGTTCCAAACCACTGGTAAAGGTTAGTTTTCCAGTAGTGCACGCAGTACTTACGCGCCTTCCAAGACTTGCGTGCCCCTTCCTTTTTGGGTGCCTTTCTTGCCCATTTCACCCTTCTTAATCCATTTCACATTTCCTATTCAAGATTCAGTCTTCAAGATAATCTTCAAAGCCATTTATGGCATGATTTCTTGATTTGACTTCCTTATTTGAAAGGAATTCTGTGGAATATATCTCAAAACATAGTGATTTATACATATTTATGTCACCAAAGATTGAGAGTTCATTCATTCAACCTCATCCTTTAAGATGAGAGAATCCTTAACCTGGGTCTCCTTTTTAGGAATAATCCCCAGTTATAAGTCCTTTAATCTGGGCATCCTCCTCAGGAGTAAGCCCCAAACCTTAATTCCATAACTTGGGCATCCTCCTCAGGAGTAAGCCCCAATCATAATCCTTTAATACGGGCATCTTTCTTAGGAGTAAGCCCTAAGTCCTCTAATTTTGGGTATCCTTCTTAGGAGTAAGCCCCAATCTCAAATATGGGCATCCTTCTTAGGAGTAAGCCCCAAGTCCCTTAATTTGGGAATCCTTCTTAGGAGTAAGCACTAATCTCAAATATGGGCATCCTCCTCAGGAGTAAGCCCCAAACCTTAATCCCTAACATGGGTCTACTTTTCAAGAATAAGACCCAGTCATAATCATGGGCTTCCTTTTCAGGAGTAAGCCCCAATCTCAAATATGGGCATCCTCCTCAGGAGTAAGCCCCAAACCTTAATCCCTAACCTGGATCTCCTTTTCAGGAATAAGACCCAGTCATAATCATGGGCTTCCTTTTCAGGAGTAAGCCCCAAGTCCCCTAACCTGGGCCTCCTTTTTAGGAATAAGTCCCAGTCATAAATTTTGGGCATCCTTTTTAGGAGTAAGCCACAAGTCCCTTAATTTCTCTTAACCAGTCCTAATTTTTGTTTGATCTGGGATTCCTTCTCAGGAGTAAAACCCAGTTATCAATCCTCTCCTAATTTGGGTTTCCTTTTCAGGAATAAGTCCCAAGTTAGAGTATTCAAATCTCCATGAAGCACATATACCTTTATGGACCCTGTTCGTCGATTTTCTCCCTAAAAGTAAATCCTAAACCTTCATCTATCTGGGCAGTCATATATACATATGCCGCAAAAACCATTTCTTATAATTGCATCTTTCATGGCACAATTATCTAATTTTTACCAATACCTCTTGTTTCTCACACCGAGCATGAATCACGTGAGCTTAGAGTGTAAAAGTAATTATGAAATCCTTCTTTGATCCATCAATCATAAACGTCATACTCCCTTACTCGAACTACGTGGGTTCTGATTCGTTTTCCAAAACAAAGGATACGTAGGTAGCCCATTTATGGGTTCGATCCCAACTCTGAAATAATCCATGTCCTTCTGAATGACAATAAACTTCAATTGCCCCACTGACTGTCTTTAAAACCAGCCTAGTCATCATAATGACCAAGAAACTTTTATATAAATGTTATGAAGGATACCATTGACCAAGAATCTCTAAATAGATACAGATGGTTCTCTATTGATGAAGAACCTCGAATACATATAAAATATTCTCTAAATTTCTTACATATTTAATCATTGATTGTTAAAAATAAAGGAAAGCTCATTTTATACTTGGTAATGTAATAAGGATTCACGAACATAACTTAAATCTATAAAGAGAGTCCTGGAGTAGACAATAATTCCCCTCAAAAAGGTGTGATGAGTCCAACCTCCCATCCTCTCGACCAATGCAAATTCCTAAGCCTCATCAGTCCACAAGCTAATGAGCGACTACCTTTGGAAAGTAGGTCCAAACGGATGTGGAATCATTGTATGTTTCCGGTTCTACGAACAAACCCGCTAGAAACCGATCAGAACGTTTGAATCTCCCATCCAGGAGGTCATCCCCGAATTCCGTGCGAAACTGTATCATAATGGGCTGGCCTGAGGTTTGAGATGGAGATGGCCATCTGGAATTAGGGTGATGTGATCATCAAGATGGGGTTAGCCTCAATTACCTGGGAGATGTGATCCCTGATTGGGTGAATCGATCATTAGTTGATACAGCAAGGCTATCAAGTTGAGGGAAATTACTATGATATTGGATGGCATAGCCATCAGAATTGAGCGAGATGGTCATAGGGGCACAAGGTGCCATGCTTGGACTATCTTAGGTAATAGTTGGTGATTTCCTCTCACATGTGTTCTCCAAAGCACTATTTACAGTTGAGTGCACAAGGTTTGACTTAGTGGTGAGATGTTTTCGACCACTATTATGGGTAGAATCCACCAATAGCTGTAGATTAAGTAAATGGGTGGGGTACTTGCCTTAGAAATCCATGAGGAATGTGAGGATCCATCATATGACAATGTTGAGGCTATCAGTTGGAGGATAAGGCTCACCAATCTTGAGACCGTCAGGCTAGGATCATTTTAGAGGAGGAGAATCTTCATTCCTTAGGGTATCAATTGTTGAGATGAATGTGGTTACTATTTCAGTATAGATATCACTGTACCTTAAGATGTCGGGATTTAAGATGATGGGTGCTTTGGAGTAGGGGTCAAAGAGACTATATACATTTTATTGGGCATGCCTTCCATACGTTAGTGACTTGATATGGGAATGAAATTTCACTAGGAACATGTTTCTAGGTGACATTAAATGTCGAACATGAGGTTTTAACTAGGGATTTTTACATCAGGGGATGGCTTAGGCCATGGGAAAAGGATCCTCTCTACTATGAAATTTCATCATTGTCCGAGGTAGGTGACATATTCCTGGTGGATTTTGAGGAACAATGAAGTGTGTGTTTATTTATATACATGTGATGTTGTTTTATTTATTTATAGTTTACACCTAGTTAATAACAAATGTAAGGTATGAACATGTTGGTGGTACCCTACTTAGACTCATTTTCACATGCTACACAGGTCTATAGAGACATGTGTATACTTTATGATTTTATGTTCAAGTAATGGTCTGCGATCAAGAGCCAAATCTTAGTGGTCATTAGCATGGGATGAAATGCATGTGACCAATGATCATGCCTTAACTGTAGTTTACTTTTATATTTCCATTATATTTCATGATAATTGCATATGTACATTATAAAGGCTGACCATGGGTGACCTTTTATTTCTCATTGATATGTACAACCTGTATTGGATGCATGTACTGTGAAAGATTCTATAAATGGAATGTTGACTTGTCCATTTATTTTTTGGTGTTGCTATTAGTTATTGCTTCCGTTATTGTATATTGTTGATTGGTCTACTGCTATGTACAGGTATGGTTTGAGGCTATCATTCCTTCATTTCATTTCTATATCTATTAGAAAATTATTACATCATCACTAGAGGGTATAGTCTCCCCAACATTACTCTATCACACCCTCACTTCTAGTCATAAGCCTCTCGTGTATAGGGAGGTGCACCAAAGGCCATTTTACCTCTATCCCATAACACTATTTGAAAGTTTCATCTAATCTAGGGATTCCACAAAAAGTTTCAATCTCATATGAATATGTATATGGAATTTTCTGATCATTATTTATTCTTGACATATTATGATCAAGTTATTGATTAAATTTCTTATGTTTTAGTTATTTATCTTTCCATACTGATTATGATTTTTTATTCATAGCTTCCACTATATACATACCCTTATAGAGAATCTAAGCTCACCCCTTTCTTATGTTTTTTCCTAGGAAACTAGGAAGTGTTTTATGATTATTATAAATGGATATGTTAATGGGAAATATGATGTTCTCAAAGAATTTTTTTTTGTATTTTATTTTTTCAATTATAAAATGAATTTAAATTATGTATCTAGTTTACTAGGACAACTAAAAAATTTAGTCATTCAGGATATGATTCCATGTATCTTATGCCAATGTAATAAAGTAAACACAAACTCTGGGCTATTAGGTTTGGTGTGTTTAAAGTTAGTAGCAGAGTAAGTTTAATAAAAACCTTGGGAACTAGATTTTGGAAAACATAGATTAGGGAACATAACACTATGATAGACATTGTGGATAAGTATATAGAAGCATTATAAATTTTTGGTAAGGTATATATTATGTAATTTTTCTAAAAAATATATCCCTTTTTGGATACTACAAGTGGATTTGGTTTTTTCATAGATTTTCCAAGTGTAATAACTCTGAAAAGGAACATGCATGACGTAAGAATTACTTAGTACCAGAAAACATGAATTACTATACACCTAATTGGACACTTTAAGGGGTTATGATTTGGATAATTGAATTTTTTTTTGCATACAATTATGAATTATTTGAATTTATGATGATAATTAATGAACTAGGATAAAATTTAGGTGTCTTATATTGATAAGAATATATCATGATTTAAACATCCTATAAATTATTATATAGTTCTTCTATTAGGATTATTGTTAATCACACAATGATTTTTATTTTAGTCATTGGATAAAACTCAAAGGAATCATGTTAACATTGAATATAAATAAAAATGTGGTGATTATAAGTAACTAAATGGGATAATTTCTAGATTTAAGGATATCGTGATTATGATTAATTATTTATCTCGAAACATGATTAATAATATATACCATAACCAAATACAATACTCACACAATAAGATAAGGATGGAGTTCACTAAGAGGATGAGTGATGGTGACCATAAAGGAAATAATGATCGACTTTTTTAATGTTAGAAATATGGAAATAGACAACCAGTAATGTGTCCCAAATGAATGGGAAAATGTTTTATGTGTGAAAAATAAGGCTATAAATAAATGAATTTCAATGGAAAAATAAAGAGTATGATAGAAGGAAATAGATTTCCCCATAAGGATCTATTTATAGTTTTTTGTCTTAAATGTGGGGAACTTAGAAATTATCTGAGTCAATTCCATCTTATAAAGGTTAAACCTTTGACCAAGGAGGTAACTATGTTTAATTTAAAGGGTTAAAGTGTTTATAAATTGGGATTAAATTATTAAGTTTTACAAGAACTCTTATTAATGTTATTTTGGTTATAAGAATCATGAAATATCTAAGGGCTGTGTTGAATTTTTGAAGCATATATGTATTCATTAACATAAGAGTTATGGATACCATCCTTGGATTATGATTTAAAGGTTTTCATAAGTTCCAAGTCTTAAACCCCCCCTTTTTCGGTTTTTTGTCACGGGATTTTACCAAAGTTATGAATATTTTGGGAGATATTTATGGAAATACAACCCATTTGTTTGTATATTTTTGGTGAAAAATTATTTAAGCAAGAATTCCTTTACATTTTTAGGTATAAGTTTAGAGGTACGAGTATCATTTATGGTTTATATTATATTTTATGTCGAGGTAATTATGGGTTATTAAACTTCAAGTTTTTTTAGGAATTATATTAATATAGTTTTAGAAAAAGGTTAACCCAACACACCAAGTGACAACCCATCGCATCTGGGGAGGCCATGGGGATTGAACCCAAAATCGAATGGTTATAAGGGTAAAACACCTACCAATATCTAATGTGATGTTTTGGTTAATATGAAATGGTTTTTACATAAATTATTTTATAGAAAAATACTTATGGAATGGATTAAGTATAACTTTGGGTGTTACTATTTAGGTTTAGAGATTAATGTATTCTATTGGATGAATTTTTCCATCCAATTTTGTTTTTTAAATATTTAGAGACATATAAAAAGACTTTTCACTATTTTATGAATATTATGATCCATTAATAGTTAATTTTAGTGCTTGAGTAAGAAAAAAATTAATCTTGGGTATTCATTTCATGGTTTGAAAAATAAAGAAAAAATATAATGAAGAAAAACCATCAGATGAAATAGTAAGTATATTTTCTAGTGTCCTTTATCATGATAGTAAAAGAATCACTAAAATTTTATAAAAGGATATTAATACAAAAATGTTATCCCATTAACTTCAAATCTAATGAATCAAATGATCTTTTAACTCATTAAATATTTACGGTTTTGTGGTAGTTAACGTTCTCATGATTTTTCACTTTCTTTGGATCAATGAAATTTATCACTCTCCATCATTATTTGGGCATTATTATTTTCTCCCAAGTCCATATCTTCACCTCACACCTATGTTATCACACTTGGAAACCTAAATATAAGTTATTTCTAATGACCTTCTTATTTCCCCTTCTACCTTATCAAGATAATGTTTTATTAACCCTTTTCATGATGTTGTTTTAAAATATATTTATTTTTAATTTTCACACCCTTGATTTTTGATATCAAGATTAAATTGTGAGGATGTAATTTATTTAAAAACATAAAATGTAACACCCTATGATTTTAAAAGAAAAAATTGTATTTGATAGAATTTATGAAACCCAACACCAATATTTGAAGTGAATGTAACACCCCATGAAATTATGATATACTTATTTTTTAATAAATTCAATATTATGATAGCTTGTGATGCACGCAACACCAGGTTTAAACAAAACATGATACTCTATTAAAATATTATCCTTTAAGCATGAAATTTACAACCTATATGTTATGTTGGAGTGTATGAATAAGATTGACTAAATTGTGAAAATTATATGGTTTAAACATATATTATCTAAATTAAATGGTTTTTTAACGATTAGAAATAAAATAAGAACCATTTGAAAGAAAATGAAGTATTGTATGAAAAACTATATTTTTCTAAATGGTAGTTTAGTCACACTTTGGGAATATAGTTTAAAATTAATATTTAACACTTTTAGAAAATATATTTTACAAAAAAACATTATTTTTTAAAAAATAATGTAAAAATTTAATTAGGGTTTCATATTTTAATTTTTCATAAAATATTGTTTTTTCAGTGAATAGTGAAAAATACTATTTTTTTTTGTAAAACTTTCAATTATTTACATAAAATTAATTGATTTAAATTCCCATTATTATTTGAATTTTATGAAAAGTTAAATATTTATTATTTATTTATATATAATCCAACTACTTATATTTGATTAATGATAGAACCATAAGGTGCCGTTAGTCCCAAGGGTACTATGCAAAAACAAATTTATAACATCCAAACTATGATACTCAATTAATAAAAATATTGTATTATGAAAATTCAAGGTTGAAAACACATAAACAGTGAAATTAGTTTGATTATAATCTTAAATTATTTAATTGTATTAATTTGGAGAAGGTGGTGAGAAAATAATAATTTAATTGATTTGAAGAAAGAAAAGTGAAAACAAAGCAGCATATTGATTGGTTTGTGAAAACAAGTTTTGAAAACATATGGGGTCAAGTACAGTTGGATTTTATAAAATAGGTTGATTCATGACTTGGTGTTGGAGTTGAGATGATGAAGATCCAATGATCATGGTATCTCCTCATAAACGTAACAATACCCTATTTCCCTTGGTATTGTAATTTAGGGTGTTGGTGAATCAAGTTTATCTCGATACCATGTTTAAAACTGATTTCTGTTAAAGTAAAGAATGGTCCTGACTTCTTTAGGGTTATTAGTTGCACAATTTTTACGCTTCTTTTGGATTCAAATATCGATGGTCATGATAAAAGAAAAAGAAAAGGATATGAAATTGATTGACGAAATGATGAAAACCAAACAAAGGAATAATGTAAATGATAAAATATAGTGCACCTTCCCCCTTTGTTTATGTAACCCTAGAACATGGTGGGATTACCCCCTCGTACTAATGATGAGAGGTTTTAAGGGAGTGAGAAAAGAAAGCATAAATAAAAATCCAAACAATGGCATAAAATCTTCACTCTAGGTTTTGGTCTTCAGTCAAATCTGAATGACTCAAAGCAGAAGCCAACAAATCAATTTATAGGGTTCAATTGGGTTTTACCCAACCTCAGTCGCGACATGTACTTGGACTACATGTTGTGTAATATGGATCCGCTTTTTGTGAGTCTGCGTGATGTGTGCATCAATATCGACTGAGATTTTGGAGTTTTTACCCCTTACACGATGTGTACTTGGGTTACATATCGTGTACTCCTTATCCCTGTTGCCTTCTCATTCGCAAGAATCTTTCACAAATCTTATTCCTAAATTTGATGTTTGACAGCTATCAGGTCATGTACTAAAGGTAAAAGATGTGTACTGATGGTACATGACATATACTGGTCATTCACAACATGTATGCTCATTATGACTTGTTCAACATGGTCTGCAACATGTCATGAACTAAAACTACATGTCATGTGCAGAAGGTACACATCGTGTAGGTGCTTTGCTATAGGATTTCTAGCTCGGCTTTGACTTCAAAATTCCGGTGTCACACTGCAAGCTTAGATCACAGTGCGAAGTGTATTCAAACTCCAAAACCATCTCTTTTTATTCATTTTTCATAAATTCATTTTTTCATTCCAAAAAACATAAAACAATTTAAATCACTCACAAATTTGGAAGAATATTCAATGAAATACAATAAATAAATAAATAAATTAAAAATACTCAAAATTGTATACATGAATTAGACATATCAAATCCTCCACACTTGAATTCATCCTTATCCTCCAGGATAGAATCTCAACATACTACTACAAAGGACGTTCACCTTACCATGCATTAAATTCAATTTTAATAAAATAAATTGGTAAAATGAAAAAAATGCGTGAGTCTCACATAGGAAAATTATTCAACATATCAATTATCAAAAAAACAAGCCGATCAAGTATTTTAATTTTTCTCTTTGGAAATAACCATGAATTTTCATTCATCAATTTTCATTTTTCAATTCCTTATCAGTATGAATTCCACTTTAAATTTACCTCGGATGAATTTTTCCACTCATCATCTGGGTACACATGAATAGAGTTTATCACATACCTCAAAAACATGTAACTTACCATAGGATTTCAAGGAATCTAACATCTCCACTGCATAAAGATAGAATTCAAAATTAATCATGAGGGATTTATCATTAAGGATAAAATGACTTTGAGGATTTAGGGTAGGTAGGTAAATTATGTAAATAGTAAGGAAAAAAAATAAGTTTTGACTCTAAATAATATTTCATGATATCAAAATATAAGCTTAATAAATATCTCCATTTACAAAAATATCATTTCTATACTCCACCCAAAAAAATCTCAAAGTAGGATCATGATACATGTAAGCATAATGAATGAATCAACATCTCTTGCCGTTTTTTATTTTTATTATTTTCCTTTTTTCTTTTTTGAAATTTATTTTTAGGAAAAATCTCACATCCATCACTTAACCACATAAAATAAAAAATATTTGTTCTAGAAAATAGTGATTTTAGATCCTCCCAAGATATAACCCATTTTTAGTAAGGTAGGTGAGTAATAAGATACAGTGAAATATTTCATGGCCTATCCCCATTTCAATTATAGAAAATCCCCTAGAAAAATATCTATAATAATTTATATCCTAGTAAAACCAAATGTTCCCCTATACTAATTCATTTAAATATCAATAACCACATTTTAGAGGAAGGTAGGAATGGATAAAATAGTCTTGTAAAATGAATCATTTCCTAGAAAAGAAATTCATGGATTCTACATGATTAAAAATGGATTAATTTAAGATGGGTTTTAGGATAAGGGATCACCAAAAGAAATCCTTAATCATATTAAAAATGATTTTATTTTTTCATAGCTTCGATAAGATGCAAATAATATTCCAGAAGAAAATATGCCCAAGTTTCTCAAGAAATATACTATAAAAATAATGGAAATAATTGTGTCAGTGGATGTATCAAGAATGAGACAAATGGTTGGTTCAATTACTCATAGAAATGAATAAAAATAATTAAATAAATTAATGAAAACATGTGAAATTCAAAACATGGACAAATCTTAGAAAACTTTCATTTACAATGGTCAACATTCTCCCTTGAATAATGATTTTTGAAATCCTAATACAAGTGATTATCTATAATAATTTTTTTTTCTATTTTTTCATTCAAATTTATTTAAAAAGAAATTTAAATACATGGAATGATAATTATCCTAGGTAGTTTATGTCTCTTAGTTCATCTGATTGAAGAATGAATCCACTATGGGGCATAAAATTTGCAATTAATGTTCTAAAACAATTTCAAAGTGGGGGATAAAATTTCAAAATTCATAATTGAAACAATTTCTCCCCTTGAAAATGATTCTATAGTGTTGTCTATGTAGTTTCTGTTTTCTGTTGTTCATTATGTATACTTTACCATCTTTATGTGTAATTTTCATGCTTCTTTTTTTATTCTTGCTTCTTGTTGTTACCTTGGGTTTTTATGGTCCTGTAAATTAAAAATAAGAAAGTGAAATCATAGTAATTATACATGAATTTATGGAAATATTTGGAAAGAGAGTATGGACGCATATAAAAAATGAAAATTAAATAAGGAAAAGCAAAAAACTCAGGTTGCCTCCCAGAAGTGCTTTTGTTTAACGTCGTTGGCTCAACCTCACCTTATTTAGCTTTAGCTCATGTAAAGGATGATTCAAAACTTTTTACCTCTTTGGGGTCCATGAATGGTCTTATTTTTGTCTTATCCTCTTACGTTGGCCCCTTTTCTTCTTCTCTAAATAGCTTTATTCTTCTATATGGTAGTACTTTCTTGTTCTCCATTGGACCGATCCACCATTTATTCCTCAATCCTGATAAACTAAATGGAAGTTCATGAATCATCCATACCTACTATCTTTTCTAAAATGTTTTAAAGTCAGTATCTCTTCCAATTTCAATGGTATTGGTCTCCATATTCTCTTTCCTATTTGGTTGAGCATTTTATTCTATAACAACATCTAACTCATTCAGCTCTTTAGTTTTAGTGACATCTTTAACTTCAACAGTTTCTCTTTCTCTAAACTCATTGTCCTCTTTCACATTGTAGTTATTATTTTATTAGTGGATGTTGAAACTCACTTGATCACTTATAATTATTAGACAGATTTATCCATTCTGAACATGAATCAGCGCATGCCCTATATCTAAAAATACGCTTCCCAGAATGAGTGGATTACTCTCCTCTTCCACATCCAGCACTAGGAAGTTGGCAGGGAAGTATAACTTTTTGAATTTGATCAAGGATTATTTGATGACTCCTCTTGGAGATTTTATAGTTAAATTTTCTAATTGGAGATTTACACTTGTAGTATTTAGTCAAACCAGTTCCAAACTCTTGAATGTCATGTACGACATAATTTTGAAACTCGCTCCTAAGTCACACAAATACTTCCCACATTTCTTAGTTGTGATAAATAAAGGAATTGAAAACTACCTGGGTCTCTTTTATTCTTAGGTAAGTCATTTAATACCACTGTTAAACACTCCCATGTGAGTAGGATGATACCAATCTCTTGTAGCCTTTTCTTGTTTCTTACTATCTCTTTCAAGAATTTTTCATATGATGGCATTTTCTCAAGAGCCTCTACAAAAGGTATATTCATATGTAATTTTTTAAAGTGTTCAATAAATTGACCTATCTGTACATCATTATTTGTTTGTGTGATACTCTCTAGAAAAGGTATCATTTTTTTACTAAGTAGGTTCTTCTTTTTATTATTTAGTAACTTGTTCTTTTTCAGAAACATCTTCCTCCTTAGGTTCTTCCACTTATTTGCATTTTATTCCCACTTCTAAGCTCTATAGACTTTGAATCTTCACGCAGTCGTTCATTATTGAATCTTGAAACCTATAATATTTTCATATCTCTAATTTGGTTAGAAAATTTTCTAACATGATGCTTTATATTTTAAAATTTAGCATTTAGGTATGATGCTTCTTCACTTATTTACTTGAGTGCAACCCCAGAAGCGGTCATGAATGTTTCTAGCGTCTTGACCAACGAATGAAACTGGTTTGTTAGGGTGGGACCTTGGGGTTCCTATTGTTGGAACCCTTGATGTATTTGAAATTCTTGTCCTTGTTGTTGTTGTTGTTGTGGTGGTGGTCCCCTTCTAAGAAATTGATTACCACTATTGTAATCAGTATAATTTGCGTCTCCAATACACATACCTTGGGTGTTTTTCTAGTTGCCCATGATGATTTCCATTCTCTTATTCAGATAATTGAGTTGTGCTTCTATCCATTCATTTATTTTTATTACATTAATACCTTTCTATTTCATCCCTTCCACTTTCCACTAGAAACTATTACTTTCTATCACGTCCAGTAAATTGTAGCTTGCTTTTGACAATTTATTCATTAAGGACCCTCCAACTACAACATCTAGAATTGATAAGTTTTCTAATTAAAAAACCTTTTAGAAAGTTTATATTACCATCAAAAACTCTATTCCATATTGAGGGAATTTTCTTGTCATGTCCTTATATAGTTCTCATATAGAGTAGAATGATTCATCCTCATATTGGAAAAAACTCAGAATGTTTACCCATATATCTGTTGGTTTAGATGGTGGAAAGAAGCGGGTGAGGAAGTTTCATGGCAAATCATACCATGTAGTTATGGAATGAGAAGGTATGATTTGGATCAATTTCTGTGCATGATCACATAAGGAATATTTGAAAATATGGAGTCTTACCGCATCGCTTGAGACATTTTGAAATTGAAATGTGTCACAGAGCTCGAATAAATCTCCCAAGTGTTTTTTTGAATCTTCATATGTATTTTCGGTGAATTTAATTCAATTTTTGATCTTTGAAATTATGCATGTGTTGATATAAAAGTTATTTTTAGTGACAAGGGGTTCTAGGATGCTTGGTTTCAATCCTATGTTTGACAGCTCCCTGTAGTCCGTGAGCATTCGCAACCCCCGATCTCTTTGAAGAATATGATTTTTTTGCCCCTTTCATTTCTCTATCATCCTTGAAATCCAAACATGGTTAAGACTTATTTTATAAATAATTGATACCTTTTTCCTTTGATTATATTTTTTAGTTGTGTATGTAAATATTTGAAAACCTAAAAATTAAAAGTACAAAATACCCAGCGCAAAATGTGGAAAAAAAATAATAAAATAAAATTTAAAACTTGAAATCCTAAAACTAAAAGGTTCTAATCCCAAGAAAAGACACCAGTTTGATAGCCCCATAGGGTATTGTTAGTTCCCTTTGGTACTATGTAAATTTTTTTTATAAAATCCAAACTATGCTACTCGATTAATTAAAATGTAGTATTAGGCAAGTTCAGGGTCAAACCCTCAAAGACGATGAAATTAGTTTGATTATAATTTAAAATTATTTAATTTTACTAATTTGGAGAAGGTGGTGAGAAAAGACTTGTTTAATTTATTTGAATAATGAAAAGTGAAAAAAAGAAATAGATTGATTGGTTTGTGAAAAAAGGCTTGGAAAGCGTGCTGGGGTAATGTAATGTTGGGATTTAGGTGAAGTTGGATTTTAGAAAATAGTTTGATACATGATTTGGTGTCGAAGTCGAGATGAGTAAGATCCAATGATCATGGTATCTCCTCATTAATGTGATGATACCCTATTTCCCTTGGTTCAGTAATTTAGGGTGTTGGTGAAGCATATTTATCTTGATAAAATGTTTAAACCTGATTTCCCCCAAATTCAACAATGGTCATGCCTTATTTAGGGTTATCATTTGTGCAATTTTTAGGTTCTTTGTAGATTCAAATATCGTTGGTCACAATAAAAGAAAAATAAAAGGATTTGAAATTGATTGATAAAATCCTGAAAAGAAAACCCGTGAATAATTAAACTGATAAAATCAAACTCACCTTCCCTCTTTAGTTACTTCACCCTAGAACATTGCAGGATTACCCCCTCATCCTAGCGATGAGAGGTTTAGAGGGAAGGAGAAAAAATCATAAATGGAAAACTCAAAAATGGCGTTGCAGCTTCAATCTAAGCATCGATCTTCAGCCGAATCCGAATGCCTCAAAAAAGTAGCTAGTGGCTCAATTTATAGAATTCAATTGGGTTCTTCTCGACCTCATTAATGATTTTTACTTGATCAACACGTTTTGTAATGTTGATCTACTTTTTGTGAGTTTTTGTGATGCGTGCGTGGATCTCGGTAGATATTTTGGAATTTTGACCCCTCACATGATGTGTAATTGGGTTACATATCATGTACTCCTTATCCATGTTGCCTTCCCATCTGAGAGGATATTTCACAAATACCATTCATAAATTTAAAGTTTTACTACCGTCACAACGTGTACTAAAGGTACATGACATGTACTCTTCATTCACAACATGTATTCTCATCATGACATGTTCAATTCGGTCTGCATCATGTCATAAACTAAAACTACACATCATGTACTGAAGTTACATGTCATGTAGGTGCTCTGCTCCAAAATTACCATCTCCGTTTCAACTTTAAAATTTCAGTGTCATGCCACTTCACTTATCTTGCATCATGAAGTGTCTTTAAGCTCCAAAACCATCCCTTTTCATTCCTTTTTTATAAATTCACTATATCCTGCTAATTTTTTAAACACTTAAAATCAATCAAAAATTGGTAATAATATTCAATTAAATACAAAAAAAACAATACATTAAAATACTCAATATTGTATGCATGAAATATACTTATCAAATAACCTTTGTAGAATATATTTTGAAGAAGTTTTATTTTTGGGTTGAAAAACCCATTTGTACTGAAACCTTTTACAGTGCATAATGTTCCCCTTTTTAATTAATAAAAATGGCCCTTAAAGAATAATGATTTAAATTAAATGTATATATTATACATCTAAATTTGTATATTTAAATTCATATAATTATTATATCTATTAATACAGACCTGAAAAATACATTTATTGACAACAATTTTTTCATCCCGTTTGTGGGATTAATTAGAAATTAAATTCTACCACATTTCAGACAATAATTTTTGAAAATGGATTAAATATTTAGAAACATAATAAATAATATTATATAATAAGTTAAAAATAATTTTTTATAACAATGAGTAGTGAAAACATTGAAAATTAATTACCACCGTTGAGGAAAGAATGGGGTTATCAAGAGTTAAACAAAGAAGAAAAGGGTTAAAAATGAACTAAAACATGTAGAAAAACCATTTTATGGAACTATTTATACCTTATCACCTCTAAGGTTCTATAATAATCCATTATTTTTGATTTGGGAGTGATAAAAACATGGTTATCACTTAAGCATTTTAAACATTTCATGTGTGTCATCTACCCAACTTATAAAAGGCCCCTCCCTCTCCCCTCATCTTTACACTTACAAAACCATTTTTTTACAATACCTACCAAAATTATTTAATTAATCCCTACCCCACATCCTATAGGAATTATTTTTATTAGGATGTTATCCTAATAAGGATTTTGGTATAAAACTAAATAGGCACTTCAAAGAAGAGGTAAAATTATTAAATGTGTGTATTTATTTTATTTATTCTTCCACCTCATTTGAATCATGTATAACTATTATAATATAATATAAAATGAATAAAATATATAAAAATTTGTTTTTTATGATAATTAAATAACCCATATATATCTCCACTTCTTTCAAATGGTAAACAAAACCATTGATTATGTGTACAGTGGACTACCGCCATACGAACCGATGTAATTCGTTTTCAATCAACACCTTTCAATTATGGATATAAGGATGGATTTAAAAAATACATATGATATTTATTAAGTTATTAAACTTATGGAATTATGATAACATATATACCTTCATACTTACCATTCTGTGGTGTGTGTGTGGGGGGGGGGTGGGGGGTAAAATATCGTCGCTCATGTGTATGGTGGACCATCGCCTCACGAGGCAATGTGATTCGTTTTTTGCTTACACTTTACATGGATGGTATTAAGTATAAATATAATAAATATATATTATATTTATGATCTAAACATATTTCTGTGAAAATAATATCATATATATCTTCTTACCATCCAATCCATTGGAAAATAATAACGTCACTCGTACGTACCTGTGGACTACCATCTCCACGTAGCGATGTGAAATATTTTTCATTTTATTTTTACCTGGATGGTAACAAATGATTTATTTTCTTAATATAAATTTTTTATCTATAAAAATAATTATTCTTAATAGTTTAATTAATTTTTATTTTCTTTTTGTTTCAATTGTTGAGAAAAAATGGAAACATCGTTCATGCATACATACGACCTACCATCTCCATGAACATGTAATCCATTTACTATATATAGCTTTTATAAAATACTAAAAATAAATAAAAAATGAATATATATTATATTTATATCATGTTTTAAATTATTTATATGATGGAACCACTATCAAAGTAAAAGGACTTAAAATACAGAACCAAAACATTTATAAAAAACAAATCAATTATCACATGAAACAACGATTTTAATAAAGAATAATTAATAAATAGGAGATAAAAAACTATAAGTAAATAATATATGGTATGATATGTATGAGTATTATTATATAATATATTTACAATAGACCTATATTTATTATATAATAGGTTCAAACACATTTTAATGAAATTGGACATGGGGTAATGGCTTCTCATATAACTTTTACTTCTATGAGACGTATTCCATATTCACCACTTAGTTCTTTTGTGTGGTGAATATACTACCATTTTGATATGTTATATAACAAATTCCTTTACATTCATGGAATTTAATGTTTCATTTTAATTTATTTCTTCCAGGGGGTTATGATTCAGTAATTACCAATGAGGTAAAGATTTATTTTACCATCTCATCATTTATCAGGGATATTTATGAATAAATTTACAATAATGAAATTTTATGATCTATCACTTGAGAGACAAATAAATTTAATTATACTCTTATTATTCATAAAAATTTTATGTAATAGTAACGGTTATCATCTTTTCCGTACTTAAAATTATTGATAATTGTTTTTAAGAAAAGTCTAATTCATTTTTCTTTTCGGTCAAAAATCAGTTTTTATCCAAAACCAAGTTTTCTAAAAATGATTTAAAAAATGTTTTTATAATTATAAGAATTATTTATTAAGGAAATTTTTACCCATGTTTTTATTTTTAAAAAACTTTTACAAATTTTTTTAATATAATATTTTTTTCATTTTCCAAACAAGTCTTGTATAGATTTTAACGAAAATGTGAAAGGAACTTTTGTTTTAATGTGTAAAACATAAAACAAGTTTCCCACTATCACAACCTATTAATGTTTTAAATCATACATTATAAGTTTTAGTGTTTATTTTAAAATAAAAATGTCTTCAAAATATTCTTTTAACATCTAGTTTTAAAATCATTTTCATGGTGAAAAGTATATTTTAATGAAGAATGTTTTAATGGAATTTTTATAGTATTCCCATTCATCAGTGATATTAATAATTTTTTTAATTTTTCTCAATTAGTGATATTTTGTAATCATAACATTCTTATTATTATTTTGGACGGTTTTTAATCAGCTTGACTGGGGTGTACTATTTTGATAGCATTTTTCATATTACTCTGAATAGTTTATGATTGTGTTTATTAGTTGGGGAAAGTATTAACATTTTATATTCATGGTTTTATAATCTGAATGTTTATATTTATTATGTTACACAACTATTATATTATTAATGAATTGGACTTAGTAAGTGATGGTTTGGGCCCACTATAACCCCTCAATGAATCAGTAGGTCTCATTAAACAAACTATCTTAGGTTTTTGGCCAAGCCCTTACCCATTTATGAAAGATGTGTTGGAAAGAGGACTTAATGTTAGGGTTATGATATTTGATTTTATGTATTCACTAATTATGATATTATTCATTTATGTTCATTTGATTGTTCTATTAGTTAGAATATCTATAGAAAAATTTCAGGCTTTTGTGATTACGTATATGGAATTATTGGATCATTATTTATTACTAACATATTATGATCAAGTTATTGATTAAATGGAATGTGTTTTAGTTATTTACCTTTCCATATTTATTATTCTTTATTTATTTATATTTTCTTTGTAAAAATACCCTTTCTATGCATTTAAAATGACCCATTTCATAGGTTTTATTTTCCCCAGGATACCAAGAAGTATTTTATGATTGATATATAGGGATATGCTAAGGGAAAATATGATGTTCTCAATGAATTTTTTTTATTTTATGTTTTCAATTTTAATGTAAATTTCAATTATTTCTATAGTTTACCAAGGCTAATAAATTTTTTATTAATTGTGTATACAATTAATTTTATCTTATTCCAATGTAATAAAGTAACCACCAAATCTGGGCTACTAGGCTCTGAGTATTTACATTTCATGTTATAACCCAAGTGAGGAAGAAACTATGACTATTTCATTGTATTTATAGTTTAGTGATACTCTCTTTGGGGATGTTTTTTATTTTAAGGTCTATCTCTTAGGAATCACGTGGAAGTAGTCATGAAGAAATTGAGAGTTTGGATTAAAAATAACATTTAACCCTTGGTTGGATGGATAAATATCATTTTGTTTCTTGATTATTTGGTGTTTCGGATATTTATTAGAGTTAGGACTATGAACATATATTTGAAGATTTAGGATAAAAAATTAAACTTGTTTGTGAAACTGGATAACATATGAAGTGTAGTGCGAGACCATCATGTGCATAAAACTACTATTCATGGGATGTTCCTTTTAAAAACTCAATGTTTTTAGTGGTGAAGATTTAATATAGAATATAACTTTTAAAGTATCAAAGTTGGGATCATTATGTTTTAATTCTCAAGTAGTTTTAGTGGGCGTAGTTGGGAAAAATCTCTTATTTTGAGCCCAAAACATTTTTTATATTGGTGGAATTTAGCGGTGTTCTAATTCTTTATCACCAACAGTTTAGGTGTACAATAATATTTATTTGTACACTAATATAGAAACATCAATGTTTATTTTCCATTTTCTTATAAATTTTATAGATCATCACTTTAATCCAAAAAATTGGTTTTTAGGTAAATATTTAGTTTCAAGAAATTCCAAATAAAATTTGGCTGATTTCATCATGACTAGAATTTTATTTATAGGAGAATTGAGTTTTTGGTACAATGATATTAATTTTTTTCATAGAATTATAAGAAAAACTTGAAATTATTTCCTTTTATATAATGGGGTTTTTCCTTTGGATTTCCCACTACCTTTTTGTAGATCTGGTAGTTAAGTTCACTCTTTTTCTAAAGTGTTTTTTTACATGCATGAATTTTTGGTCACATATACACTCACTAAAACAAGATTATTTTATGTTAATTTGGAAATGATAATTTCAATAAAGTTATTTTTTGTATTATTACTATGGTAGAGATAATTAATATTACACACCCAATAACTTTGGTATACCTAAGGACTTTAGAAAAATTTTATACTTTCTGAAATTTTCCAATGTAATAATTAATTCTCATAATTGAATCCATTCCTTTATTCTTTTGATGTTGGAAATGGATGAATGCTATTTTCAAGATTATAAATAAATTATTCAAAAAGATGATATATGATGGTTAGTAATGTGTGTGTTTATCCATTACATAATGTTTTATCTCATCATGAATTTCTCACAAGACTCTTAGAATACAGATATTTAGTACTGCCCATTATTAAAAAATACCCACCATATATGAGTTTAGACATCACTATAATGCTCTAAATTCATCTCCAAATCCCAACCTACCATTTACATAGTTTTTGACCTCATTAGGGAAAAACCTGACAAATATTTTATTCAATTACCAACTCATTCAAGTGGATGACAATGAAATCGAACATATCCTAAGTCACTTTATATGACCCATGGATAAATTGTTCCAAAATAATCAAAATAATCAAACCACTACCTTGAATACTCCATAATTCATGACTCATCACTAAGAAATTCAAGGTAGTTTTTGACATTATATTGGGATCATTTCCCGTTGTGAAACGTTTTTGATGAATGGGAATGAGACTAGTGGGTTTACCTAAAATATGAGGAATTTTTTATATAATTGTAAGTTATTAGCATATATTAGGTAGTTTAGAAAATAAAATTTAGAGTTTATTGGTAGTTTTAAATTTTTATAGTGTTAGTAAGCAACTGATGATTGAAAATGATCACTCTTCCCCCTTTTTATGGGGTGATCAGGGTCATACTTTAAGACATATACCAAAATGGTTGGTGTATTATTCCTTGGTAATATATATAAATAATTTTTCTAGCATTTAATAAGATTCTTTATACTTAGCAGGACACTTTACTTGTATAAGAGTTACTTATGACAGTTTATATGCATATTTGAATATAAATTTAAC